>JABFQA010001361.1:0-14039 GCA_022817065.1 Probaryconus sp. ZL-2020 | reverse complement strand
AATAAATAGTGACGAAAGTAACAATTGGTGACAGCCAAAAGTGTAAGTTCGATCGCGTGTTCATAAAACAACGACGAATCAAGGATTCTCGAGGAAGAGAAATACCCAACAGGACCACCAACGACGACAAACCCGGACATAGACGACCCAAAAGAGGACTTTCCAGGATCGGAGAACGAAGGACGTCAAAGGACATTTGAGACACTCAAGGACCTTCCAGGACACTAAGGCGCCACCCAAGGACGTCCAGAGCGAGCCCTCGCCAAAGAAACTTGTACTACGGAAATCTACAAGAACTTCGACGGTGAGTTAAGACCAATTAGATACACATACACACAAACAAAACATACACAATGAGTGAAAACGAAAACACCGAATCGGAAAATGTACGAAATAGGGCAACTAACAACGCGCATTACGGCCTCAAGGCCAAGGAAGCGATAGAATGCCTGCCGTACTTTAACGGTAGAACAACATCCCTGTCAGAATTTTGCCGGATCACACAGTCGGTCACAAGAAATCTTCGACCAGACGCTGAAAGAACATTTATCGATTTATTGTCCCTAAGACTTAGAGGAAACGCGGCCTTAGTTTTCGGAGGAAAATTGCAGACCTTTTTAACAGTAGAAGCCTTTTTAACGGAACTCAAAAAAACTTATGATGACGGGCGCGATGCCGCAGCATGGATATCGGAACTTGATTGTATTAAAATGAATAAAGGTGAAGCGGTAGAAGAATACGGGGCGCGTTTAGTGAGCGTTTTAGACGACGCGTTAATGTCAATAGAATCAAACCAATCATTACTGGAAGAAACCAGAGACGTACAAAAAGACATGCTTGGTAAAGCCGCGTTAAACAGATACTTGCGAGGAATCCCACAAACCCTCGAATTGAGAGTAAGAGTTGTCGGGCCGTTAGATCTATACGACGCGCTAAACATAACCAGACGAGTAAAAAACGAAATCAATTACGACTCGCGAGAAAGAAACTCAGAATATCGGGACTCGCGAACAAATAAATATTGCGCCTTTCACGATAGCACATCTCATGACACAAGAGACTGTCGCGCTAGACAAAGTAATACCCGCGGAAACGACGACTACAGAAATTACTCTAACAATAGAAATAACGGATATAATGACAGAAATGATCGCTTTAACAACAGAAATAATACTTACAATGACAGAAACGATCGCTTTAACAACAGAAATAATACTTACAATGACAGAAACGATCGCTTTAACAACAGAAATAATACCTACAATGACAGAAACGATCGCTTTAACAACAGAAATAATGACGGAAATGACCGCTTTAACAACAGAGACAATACTTATAACGACAGAAATGACCGCTTTAACAATAGAAACAATACTTTCAACGACAAAAATGACTACTTTAACAACAGAAATAACAGTTATAATGACAAAAACGATCGTTATAACTACTTTAATGATAGAAATGACCGCTTCAATAATAGAAATAATAGTTACTACGATAGAAACGATCGTTTTAATAATAGAAATAACGGTTACAATGACAGAAATGACTACCCCAATAATAGAAACAATAGCTATAACAATAGGAACGACTACTCCAATAACAGGGACAATCGCGCCAACGAGAGAAACGGCGGCGCCAATAATCAATCGAGCGACATAAATAATAGCAATCATTTAAACGAGGACCGGGCCCGCGGCACGGGTGTAGCAGCGGGTCGTACGAACAACACCCACATGAGAATGTACCAAGCAGAAGAACAATAAATAATGCCACCGTTAAATTAACAAACACACGCAAATCAAATGCCCCAACAGTAAAACTAGCAAGCCCCCAATTAAAAAAAAATTCGGGAGAATTTTTGATAGATACAGGATCAGATCTAAATTTAATTAAAATAGGAACCATCAAACCCCACATAATTACATACCCAGAGGTCATTTATAAATTGCACGGAATTTCTGAAGCCAGCGTACAAACGCTAGGCTGCATAGATATAGAGTTTCTCGGTAAAATTACAGAATTTCAACTAGTTAGCGATACATTTAACATCGACACAGACGGCGTTCTAGGCGCAGAATTTTTCGAAGATAGAAGGGTCGAACTCTCCTACAAAAATCGCGAAATAATCGTTGGCGACAAAATTATACCCTTCGAAGATCCAGATACAATAACCCTAGCCCCCAGAACCAAACAATTAATACAAGTTCGAACACAAAATGATCCAGAGATAAAGCACGGTTATTTACCCAGAATTCATATTGATCCCGAAATTTTTCTTGGCGAAGCCGTTTTATCAACAAGAAATGGCATAGCTTACACATATTGTATAAACACCAGCGAAAAAGAAATTAAAATCCCAACACCTACGGTCGATCTAGAGGAAATAGAAAACATTTTAATAATCGACGAATCGAAAGGCATAAAAAAGTGTTCAACAGCAACGCTAGAAGTACACAGCAAGAACAGAGCGAAAGAGGTTCTCAAAGCTATACGATGCGAGCACCTCGACGACGACGAGAGAGAGTATGTCGAACGCACAGTATTAAAGAATCATGATTTATTCTATCTCCCCGGAGAAACACTGTCGGCTACCAATCTCACGTCGCACATGATTAACACAACGGACGATAAGCCGGTACGAACAAAACTATTTCGTTACCCACAATGTCACAAAGAAGAAATCAAAAAACAAATCGACGGATTACTAGATCAAGGTATCATCAGCCCGTCAGATTCCGCATATAGCTCGCCACTTTTTATAGTTCCAAAAAAACCAGACTCCCAGGGCAGAAAGAAATATCGTATGGTAGTCGACTATCGACAACTAAATCAAAAAACTATACCCGACGCGTATCCAATTCCTAACATTACAGAAATATTAGACCAACTCGGTAAGGCGGTATTTTTCTCAACTTTCGATCTAGCATCCGGGTTCCACCAGATCCCCATGCATCCGCGAGACAAACACAAAACTGCATTCTCTACGCCCCAAGGACATTTCCACTGGAATAGACTTCCGTTCGGACTCCGTAATAGCCCAGCCACTTTCCAAAGGCTGATCGATAAAGTTTTGTTAGGGCTCTCAAACGTAGATCTCCTAGTATATTTGGACGACATAATAATTTTCTCAAGAACAATCGACGAACATAATAAAAAATTTTTAGAGCTCGCGAAACGCCTACGACAGGCAAACTTAAAGCTACAGCCCGACAAGTGTGACTTTTTACGCAGATCGGTAAACTATTTAGGGCACATAATTTCAGATCAGGGAGTACAACCAGACCCCAAAAAAATAGACGCTGTAAAGAAATTCCCGATTCCCACCAACGCAAAGAAAATAAAGGAATTCTTAGGTCTAGCGGGCTATTATCGCCGATTCATAAAAGACTTTGCAGAAATCGCGAAGCCATTAACAACGCTATTAAAGAAAGACGTAACATTTAACTGGAAAAAAGAACAACAAAAAAGCTTCGAAACATTACGAGACAAATTATGCGAAGCACCGATATTACAATACCCAGACTTTGACAAAGAATTTATATTAGCAACCGATGCATCTAACTACGCCATAGGCGCAGTGTTAAGCCAAGGTCAACCGGGCAAAGAACTGCCCGTAGCATACGCATCGCGGTCCTTAAACAACGCAGAAATAAACTATTCAACAATCGAAAAAGAATTGTTGGCAATTGTGTACGGCACACAACAATTCAGACCGTATTTATACGGCAGAAAATTCAATATATTAACAGATCATCGTCCCTTACAGTGGATCAGTAAATTAAAAGATCCATCGTCACGACTAGCGAGATGGAAGATCCAGCTAGATGATTATGATTATCAGGTATCTTACCAGCCTGGCTCAAAGAATAAAAACGCAGACAGTCTGTCAAGAAACCCGAGTAATTTAGAAGAACGAAAAATGCTACCCATTCGCAAGGTACGTTATAATGAACAGCAGTTAATACTTGACACCTCAGATAGCGACGACGAAGGCCGACCGGAAGTGGGTCAACGGCCCAGAAAAAGCGTACGCACACGCAATCAGAATTCTAACATGCATACGGAAACTCCACAACCATCACTCTCAGAGGACGAAAACGAGCTACAAACAATTATGAGAAAAAGAAAAATTAAAAATCAAAATCGCACAGAACAAACAAATACACACTCAGACACCGAAACGAACTCTAAGCAAATTGAAACTAAAAAGCAAAAAATATGCGAGCCCGAAAAGAAAGAGGTACCGCACAAAAATAAAAAACTAGAAAAACAGACAGAAAACTATGAAGACATCGAGCCATACCCCGAAGACTTGCAAAATATCAAAATAGGGAAATATCAACCAGACAAGACACCACAATGTTACGACACATCGAATAGAACATATCGAAAATTGGATCCTATTCCATCATCAGAACTAGACTCAGAAACTGAAGACGAAACAGACGCAACCTCAAAATACGATAATAAAATAATTACAGAAGTAATCATTCACCAAGAGGATACAAAAAACGAAAGCCCTAACAAAGGCACCGACTCAGCAATATTTACGCAAACAACTACTCAACTCGAAGCACAAGAAGAAACGAAATCATACTCGAATAATCATGAACAAAAGAATAACAAAAACGCACCACGAATGACAACAATACAACACTCATACAAAAATGTAAGATACACAGAAGATCCGCTACTAAATAAACACAAATATATAGCTTACTTCTTGGCCGAAGATTGCATATTAAATACACCAGTAACACAATATCTGCTAGATAAAAGAATACTGAAACGTAACGAACTCTTAGAACAAAAACCAACAGTCGGAAATATTATAATCACAAAAAAAGAAGAAATTACATTAATCGGACTGGTAGTAAAGAGAAAAGTACACGAAAACAGTAATAATGACAACATAATGAAAGTCTTACAATCACTTCATGCAAATATGACTGCAAGAAAAATTCGCGAAATCGAAATGGGATTGGATTACAAAATGTTGTCACAGGATCAATGGAATACAGTATATCGCACAATGTCATTACTACTCGCAAATTCAGATACAGTAATTACAATTCATGTTAAACCAGTGCCTCAAAATGAGTCGCTAAACGGCAAATATAATAAGGAGAAAGAACTCAGTCAAACATATGATAAGACAAATATAGGTCACGGGAGCATAATAAACGAAGAAATCACGCACGAGAAAGATCGACACATGTCGCATGCGAGTGAAAGAGAGCACACGCGGAGAGACGAGGAGAACGACACCGATAGGGCCGACTCGAGCAGTACCTATAGCTCACAACGGGCAGACAGAGACCACGCAAGTAATAGAGAGAGCGCGCGCAATAACAAAGCAACACAGCCTATAGATCCAGACGCAAACTCACTCGAACGATATGAGAACCCAATTACAAGAATGAATAATGAAGTCCACCATGATATAATACAATACAGTAAAAAACACTTATTTTCAGAACCAACACACATTTTTTACACACTAACTAAAGACATAGATTTAAATACAGAGGTTCTAAATTTGTTGAAAGAAAAAGGACACATAAAAAAAGAATTCTTAATAAACCAGAAACCCCAGTTAGGAGAAATAATTGTTAGTAAAAAAGGACAGTATTATAGTTTTGGATTGGTTTTGAGAAATAGCATGACAGCTCCAGCCTTAGAAGAAACAATGCTAAATGCAATAGAAACCCTCAGTAACTTATTAGATAAATACAAAATCAAAGACATCGCAACAAAAACCGATACACACATTACAAATACATATACATGGGAAACCTTTAAGAAAATATTATGCCAAAAGTTCAGATCAAAGCATCATACGGTGACAATGTATGAAGGAGCGTTGACCGTACCTCCCCTGCCCGCGCGCTCCGAGATAATAAAAGAATGTCACGAGTCAGCAATAAGCGGCCATAAAGGCATAGCCAAAACACAGGCAAGAGTGAAACAGAATTACATTTGGAACAATATGAACGAAGACATAAAAAGTTTTGTAAACAGATGTTGGGACTGCCAAGTAAAGAAATTACAAAGAATAAAAACAAAAATGCCGATGCAAATTACCGATACACCACGAGACGCATTTGATAAGGTAGCATTAGATATCTACGGCCCCCTACCAGTTACAAAAAGAGGAAACAAATATTTATTAACCATACAAGATCTGTTAACTAAGTATTCTTTAGCAATTCCGTTGAAAACAATGACATCAATTAGCGTAGCCAAAGCATTCACAAATAACTTTATATGTATATTCGGGGTACCAAGAGCAATATTGACAGACCAAGGGAAATGCTTTATAAGCAAATTAAATAAACAATTCGCCAAAATATTTAAAATCAAACATTACGTGTGCTCAGCTTATCACCCACAGTCAAACGGCAGCCTTGAACGCAGCCATCACGTTCTAACAACATATCTTAAATTCTTTATCGCTACAGAAGATTCATGGGACATTTGGGCCAATTTAGCCACCTTTAGTTACAATACCGCAATTCACGAAGCATCGGGTTTCTCCCCCTTTAAATTAATTTTCGGAAAAGATGCTAATACTCCCACCAGTTTCCCAACAGAACAAGAAAATACAAAAACTTACGATCAATATTTCCAGGATCTAATAGATAGACTAACAGAATATAGAATGATAGCAGCAACAAATTTAGAAGAAGCAAAGAAACGTTCAAAAGCCTATTACGATAAAAAAATTCATCCAGTGAATTATAAAGTAGGGGATTACGTATATGAATTACGCGGAAATAAAATAGGAAAGTTCGACGACGAATATAAAGGCCCTTTCGAAGTAGTGGAAATCAATTCAGAAACCAACATTACCATTAAAGACGGGCAAAAAACGAGACAAATACATAAAAATCGCGCCAAACTAGCCCGCCATACTAATCTCGAATTAACCAAAATTATAAACGAGTAACCAGCGAAGTTAGCAAATAGTAATAATAAATCGAATAAATACACAGAAATTATAAAGAAGCATAATAAAGTAATTTAACCCGCTACACTCAACAAAGAAAGGAAAGTTGGTGAGACATTTTTGTTTATAATAGATAAAGTCGCACAAAGCAATGCATACGGAGCTGAGCGTCATCGTTTCATACGATTCCAATTGGTGTTTACGCCAACACGACCAGTAACTATGCGGTTGTAAAGTGCAAATAATTAAAATTTTCTTTTCCTTTAATTAATGATGCCTCACAAATTTTCAACAAATTGTTGAATAAGAACCGCGAAACAACCTTCCTAAATAACACATAAATAGCCCTTCGACAATATTCAAACAAACACGTCTTCTTTAGATATAGCATTTACCTGTTTTAAAAAGATAAGCAAAATAATAACATTAAATATAGGTGAAAAGCATGTTTTGCAGTTTTGCACAGTGCGCCTACGATGTATGAATAACGCTGAAACAGAACGTTCCGAGGCGCCTGCGCGTCACTCAACGCAGACACTATTCAAATACCCGTAGGAAATAGTCCCACTGTACCTAAGTCAACAAAGAATCGAAAAGACAGAAAAAGAATTGGAAAGAAATTGACACAAAAAGGAAAGGCGACATCACATGCCTAAATAATTTAAACAAAACATAAGAGAAATAGCCAGATAAAAATAACACTACCAAATAAGTAGAGAACTTAAACACAGAAAGTATAAAGAAATATAATAAAATATATACTTAACCCATAATAAGTAGATTAACCCGCCACGCCAGCACCTTCCATGTAGACCCCAGATAAGCCCCATATAATTTTCTACAAATATTCTTTTATATATATATTTTTTTTATTTATTATTGTTATATTTTTTTCTTGTATTTTATATATCAGTTATGAAAAGCAGCGACAATAAATATAAATAGTAAATATAATAAATAGAAGCATAACATAATAGTTAAGTAACTAATAAAAATAGGAGAAGGGAACGAGTAAATCAGAAGACATCAAATAAAATTGATTAATATATTTAGAAAACTCTTCAAACCTCATACAATAAAAACATATATATTTGTGAAATATAATATAAAAAAAAAAAGAAGAAGTAAATCCTGGCGGAAATCAAGAAGCCACTGCAGCCGTCTAGGCGTCCTCCTCAAAAAGACGCCTCAACCCCATATAGTCGTCTTCCGTGCAGACACGACTGCTAAAGAGCATCTCCACGGTGGCCAGCGTCCTCGTCCGCGATCGCACTCGTGCGTTGCGCAACCGAGCGAGGGTGCGATCGTAAATCCTCGTCTAACAGAAACAAAGAAAACAAAGAGAAATAAGTTCCCCCGCAAAAATTCGCGAACACACACTGAACAAAAAAAAAAAAACAACAACACCCAAAATACTTACAAGCACATCGATGGCACGATCCACCTCCCCTAGGTGCAGGTATATTAACAGCCCCTGCAGGAGCCATATGAGGGCAGTATCCTGCCCCCGTCGGCGCAATCCCTGCCTACGCGGCATTTCCTGTATTCTTCTTTGTATCCTTCACAAACTCACAACTTATTGAACCGCCCCGCGAATGCCGAGCGCTAGTAATGTCGCAGCGACTATTGAGCTAGAACACGACAAACACCCAAGACCCAAACTCACCACGATACAAGCAGCATTCATCAAGAAGGAGAAGTCCCGGAAAATTTTTCATGAAGCTTTCGTAGAATCAAGATATAGGCAAGATATTAACGTCACGTACGGATCAATTACTAAAAACCCAAACAAAATAAACTCACGACACATTCCCCGATATGAACCAAACGAACAACACTTTCTTTCGCCGTACGTATGAAACCAAGAAAGGCTCTCAAGATAACTTCCGACGGTAAATTCTCAGGATCGACAAATCCCAACACTCGCCTAATCTGATACGAATGAAATCCATCCATTCTCCATGCATGATCTACAAGCGATACCTCACGTAAGCGTAATCGTCTAAACATTATAGACCCCAAGCGAGAGTGTCGTATAAAGATCTCTCGCTAAAACTCTTCAGCACTTTAAACAAAATCTCACACAGATGCAAAGGAAAATAAAGAGAGACAAATACATACAGAAAGTCAAGGTCGTAGCGTTTTTATGGCACGGCTGGCTGAAGCGTTAAATTGTCACCCGATATTTCATAACCGGCACAAGCCGACCATAGCAAGAAAGTAAGATAAGGCAAAACATACAATATTAAAAGTCACCAGCAATTAGATGCTTCCCCTTTAACAAATAACCCCAAACACGTAAACATCGAAACACACACCTTAAACTCCAATCTTTCACCTCAACACAAGGCGCTCAGCGAACAAATAGCAAAAAAAAACTCTTTAACAAACAAAACAAACAGTAACAATAAAATGATAAGATAATAACAATAATAATAGTAGTCTAACTACTTATCAAATAACAAACAAATAATAATAATAAATATAAAATTAAAAAAAAAAATTAATTACGAAAATTAAAATACTTCTAGCCAAGAGAAGGTCAATCAAACGTTAGATATAGACAACCCCGCAGAGAACACGCAAGAGAAAGAGAGTGAACTCTTAAACAAGATGAAAAAGCGACACATTGCATAGAGCAATTGACTATACTTCCACACTACAACGCCCGCGCATCCAGCAATTTTTATTACCTCTACAATTTTCTTTTATCCCTCAGCTACCCGAAAAATTTATATAAAATAGGAAAACATAACCATTTAACAATGGTTTTTCTGTTCTTATTCTAGAAATGGGTTTCTCAAAAGCCAAGGAGTTACCAGAAATAGTCCAGATCCAATTAGAGTCAGACCTAGAAAATTATCAAAACGAGAGACAAGAATTCTATAGATCGAACCCGCTAAATACACAACTAGAAATAATTAGAGAAAGAAACAACCCCAGAAGAATAGAACGATGTATAGTCAAAACGGAAAAAGTGTACAGCAGTCGTTCATTCGGTAATGACGTATGCGAAGTATGCTTCAAAGAAATAAAAGAAATCGCGGAACAAAACGAAGACCCGACGTTGGCAAATTGGATTAATGGATATTCAGTCAACGATACCCAACACGTTATGAACCCAGTAATAATAAGTAAAATTAAATGCGACCGTTGCGAGAAACAAATTAGACATATATACCCCGCCGGGGAATGCCATCTATGCATACGCGAGGAAGGACTACTTCAACCACGCTAAAGTATTATGAACATATACACAAAAACAAACAAAGACAAAAAAAAAACAAAAACAACAACAAACTAGAAGCACAAACACCTAACAGTGACATTTCTTTCTTTTAGAAATGGGCTTCACAAAAACTAACAAGGTCCCCTTCCTATTACATTGGGACTTAGAATACCAGCTAGACAAAGACGAACGCGACAAACGAGCGAATTACAAAGCGTACTTACTAGACACCCAATTAGAACTGAAAAGAACGACAGAACTAGGAAACGAACGCAACCCCGTCAGATGCCTAGTAAAAACTACGGAAACATATTACGATAACATGACCGGGGAACATATATGTAAACACTGCTTCCTGCGAACAGATTACCGCACAAGCCAACAGTTCTTTATCGATAACATAAACCATTACGTTGATCAGGTGAAACATAAACTAGTCTTATGCAACTACTGCAACGCGGCAGTCATGCAAATCTACGTCCTCGGGGAATGCCCCATATGTTTAGAAGAAAAGATGTTTTAAAAAATCACCCTAGTAGAGCTCCTTCATAACAAAACCAGCAATGACAGAGACACTACACGTGTACACTCACACAACAATCTCGTATACATGAGCATTTACTAACGGACGTTTATGATGGTCCACAGACATACTCAATAATGGCTTCCACGCAACTTCTTTTCGGCCTTTTGGTGATGTCAACACCACTGGCCAACGCTCTAGTAGGATTCGACTGCAGTGCGCCACAGTCAACCCTCTCAACAATAGCGCTTAACAAGGTGGGCGAATGCAACCTCGAATTTCCCAAGGTCAACCATACTCAAACATACATTCAACTACTACAAGTCTCAACCTTTTCGACTACCCAAGTTAAGTCATGTAGAATTAAAGTCGATAGAAATGTATTCTGGTGCGGATTTCATTCACATTTGTCACCAGTCACCGGCGGAAGAGCCTCCTACTTTTTCGAAATGACCCAAGAACAATGCTCAGACATGCATAAATATCAAAGAATAATTTGGAAAGGCCGCACAATCGACGGTCTAAAACCCAACTCTTCATTAACCAAGTCCCTCACACTAGCAGGAACCATTGACAATGACGCCGACTGCAAAGGAGTCGACTATTCAGACGACTTCGGAGACTGGTCCAACGTTATCGTTCAGGCCAGCGTAGAAGTTACATTAAAGGACTACGAGGCCACAATATTTCGCTCAGAAAATTCGCTAGTTTTACCCCAAGGCACCCGTTGCCCCCTAAAAGACGAAAAGTGTAGTGACGCAGACGGACACCAGATTTTTTGGAATAACTTCCCCAGAGACACTTGCGAGTTTGACGATTATAACGTATTATTCGAAGGAATGTCCACCAAAATACAAGACTCAACAGAACAGTACGCGGAAACAGTGTACACGGTAGAAACCAATGACATCACTTTCGCCCTAGCGACAACCGCGATCAAACCCACGTGCGGATACCAAGTTAGGAAAACAGAACATCCCAGATTATTCATTCTAGAAGGCGCAAAAGACACCTTTTTCAAAAAGGCCGGAAGAGTCGCTACACAGGAGTTAGACATGTTTAATTACATGAACACAAAATTCGTGTATATAGAAAGACATATTCGATCACAATTATCTAGCTTGTATAGAAATGTTATCACACAAAAATGCCAGCTGGAACAAAAGGTTCTTCAAAATTCCCTAATTCTCGCCACACTAAAACCAGACGAATTCGCATTAACTTACATGAAACAGCCAGGTTATATGGCCCTGGTCGCAGGCGAAGCAATACACTTAGTCAAGTGTACACCAATCGAGGTCAAAGCTCAAAGAGGAGAAAAATGTTTCTTAGAATTACAAGTCGCAGACGTTAACAATAAAACCATGTTCCTCACCCCACGAACCAGAATACTGAAAACTAGAGGATACGAAATAACGTGCAACCCACTTTTGCCCCCCATGTTTGAAGTCGATGGCGTTTGGTACAAATTCCTACCAACCCCAGTAGAAACCCAAAGTCCAGATATCCTACTCCCCACCGTCAAACCAATCTGGAAGTATAAGGCACCAGAAGGCTTAGCGAAAAGCGGATTGTATTCCAGCGACGATTTGCAAAGATTAAGAGAATACATTATGTTGCCGATGGAGCAACCAGCGGTCTTAAACGTAATAGCAAGAGCGTCCACAGGCAACTCAGCCACCACAAAAGGCATCGAATTCTATAACCTCATGAGCGAGAACACACTCAAAAAAATAGCACAGAATACATGGGAAAAAGTTTGGGGCGGCATCAGCGTATTCGGCACGCTCAGCGCAGGTTTTATCGGCGCATATCTCATTGCACGCATCATTAAAACGGCGGCCAACGCCGTCATTCATGCGTTCGCACTCCACTCAGCCTTCGGCTGCTCAATTTACATTCTAGGCGCTCTATGGAGTACCTTAGCAAATATACTCCTTCACAAGAAAACGCGAGAAACCGCGAAGGCATCTGGGCAAAATCACAACGAGCCCACCACCCCACCAATCACAAACCAACCCCAAATCGAAAACTCTGACGAACAAAAATACAAAACCCACAGCCAAAGCCAAAATAACATCGACTTAATCGAAGGGTCCACTAACTGTTTAGTACCCTCAACCAACTCCACCCCAGAAAATGACGCCACGAAAACAGTCAATACAGGCACCAGGACAGACCCCGAAACACGCATATACTTCAACTAAATATGCCACACATAACACTCAACACATAACTAATACATCACTCTAGATATAAGAAACTTTAAGCTCGTATACTTCCAAGAAATTCTGCTTACAGGTAACTGTCGAGCAGAGTACAAGGAACAAGCACCCTAGGAATAAAATACAGGAACCAGCACCCTGGAACTGAGGAACCAGCACCCCGGAACCGAGGAATCAAATACAGAAACCAAAGAACCGGCACTCTGGAACCAAGGAACCAACACAACCCAGACGATAATCACCGACCTCAACAAGTGGCGCAATCTAAGCCACAAAATGCGCAAACATAGACAGAAACACAGACACTCACAACAAACAATCACACGATAGCCTAAGACACAAATTTAGCCTTGTGTAAAACTAAAAACTAGCAAACAAAATATTGTACCTATCGTACTTACATTATAATTATATTGCACCTGTACGCCAATATTGTACTTACCATACTTATCATACTTATGTTATAACGTATACTAGCAAACACATAATTACAAGTTAACTAGAAGACACCACACCAAGTGTAGTGACCTTCCCCTTTCTCCTGGGTACTCGGAGTGGGTGGACCGAGTAGCCCATTTCCGATCTGGGAGATTCGAGTTGGTCCCTGCATTTCGATTATAAAATCTATTATATTTACACCGACTAAAGTACACACATCGATCTCATCTTACAAAATACAGCCTAGAAATTAAGATATAAGTATTGTACCATGACACCCTCATTACAGCCACGACGGGACGTCGCGCATCTCAAAGAGGGGAAAGCGGGTCCTTCAGACCATATTTTTTTCAAGTGGCGCGGACGCCACTATCCTAACGGGGGAGGATTGTTACGATTCGGCATTGTCATGCCATTATCGCAACCGTTATAGTTTCTCACGCCGCATAATCTTCGATTCCGACAACCCTGCAACCGTTAATTTTTATCAGGGTTTCATAGTCTTAATTCTAATAATTCCGTCGCGACAGTTATTTTCTCATGGCGATTGCGGGTGTCATTCCAAGAAACTCGAAAGATTAGCGAAAATGCTGGCCACGGACGGCCAACGGTCAGATGCACGTGTGCAAGCCGTTGCACACGGCACCCGCGCTCTCACGCCAGTTCTTTAAA
>JABFQA010001360.1:0-14041 GCA_022817065.1 Probaryconus sp. ZL-2020 | reverse complement strand
AAACTATTTGAATTCGCCTCGAGATATTTATTCAATCGCGATCAAAAATTGTTTAAGTGTTGACGCAAGATAAATTACTGTATCGCGCGCAGAATCTTTTCAAATAATTAGAGAAAATTAATATCGCGTTTGCAACAGCATATATATATATATATATATATCTAAATTTGGATAAGACCGGTCGAGAATATTACCTTAAATATAGGGGAGATATTCGATCAAGTTTAAAGCAACGTTGCATAAGGTTTACATGGCAAAGTAGTCTTTGGAACATAACGCAGTTCTATTTCGAATCTAGGCGAAATGATCGAATGAATCATGACTGTTATAATTGTCTAATTCGTATCTGAGCGAAAGGTGCAGCGATGCGATTCGATCGCGTTCGCCGGTTCGGCGGCGTTCGTGTATAGGCGTAGTGTTATATATCACTATATACATATTGCCGATAGATCGATAGACTGGCAGACTCGATCTCTAAGACCGGTAATTACGCCTATTAGCGCGGCTGCGATTGTTTTGTTCATTTTTTTTTTTTTTTTTTCGGCGCTTTCGTCGGGGCAGCCCTATCCAGATACGGCCCGATTAGCACACTCTTTGAGCACCAATTAAAAGCGATTTTAATGAGAGGGAAATTTGTTTGTACCAGTTGCATCGGATCGAGATTCCATACGTAAAGGTTCTGCTGATTGAAATGTACGATAACCAACTAAATGATACTCGCTTCCATGTTCCTAAATAACGGAGCCTGTGAGACATCGATTCTACTGTAATTTATTTCGATGAGATTCGGGTCACCAGTGCAATCTGTGACAACGGCTCGAGGATGTTCTAATCAGGATGCTAAACTAAAAAAATCTATATCGAGCGTTTAAACGAAAGATCAAGTCCTCTTAATGAAATGATCTTTGGAAGTATTTTGCACTTCAATATTTTTTTAACATGAAAAAGAAAAGTTTATTGTAAATGCAGATCATCAAAATTATTAATTTCAAAATTGAGAAAACTAAAATGTATATTGAGAAAAGTTTTTTTGGATTTTTTTAATCTTCTGCTGGCGAATATTCTGCCAACTTGAACATCATAAAAAATGAATAAAATGATTCGTGTGAATCTTTTCCCTGGGGTGAATAAAAAAGTGTTTTTGAACTTTCCATGTTTAACGTTATTGTGGATGAAAAGTTATGTAGGTGTTATAATTTTCAGAAGAACCTTCCAACGTCAATTTTGTAGCATTTTAGAAATTACCATTTAACATCGCCTGAAGCCGGTGGATCTCTTAAAAAATGGCGAATGCTTATTTCATGATCCAACGCTATTCACAAAATGTTTACTATAATAAATATGTTTACCTATCGCGTGTCTCAAATATTTTCTCCGATCCTGTCCGAGGCCCGATGGATTATTACATGCCGTCATCGTGAAACGCGTTGAGGGCCGAAGTGAATATTTGTTTAAAGCTATCCGTTATGCAATTATCTTCTTACCATAAGATAACGTGTAATGCTCGTAAGTGCAAAGCTGCGGAAGTGTGCCAATCGGTATAACCGATGCCACCGCGAAAAAACGAATGAAAAAAAGTGTCAAGACGCTTTACGATCCGGTCGATACCCTCGCATTTATGGGGTACTAATTCTGGAATTTTACGAATTCCCCACGACCTTAATGGTACCTGCGGTATCAGCTCGAATCAAATGACCGTGGCATTTATTTTTTTCTTTCTTCTTCTTTTTTTTTTTTTTTTTTTTTTTTTTTTCTTTGTCGTTGTTGTTTTGCAGGTGCGTCGATGGACGGGAACATTAATTGTCGGAGGGGCTTAATTGTACGAAAATTAAGAGAACAAACTCAATTACGAATTCCGATGGGAATCTCATCGGAATCGCATTACCAGAATTTGCTCGCTAAATTTGGATAACTTCGGTAACATTCAATTAATATCGGACGTCGTTCCAATTGTGCCAAAATTGTCGAATTGTCGACAATTTATTTATTGAATAGTACTTGTTGTCTGATTTTGGCAAAGTCTCGAACACTTTGTAATCGATACCGCAACGAGGATTCGTAAAGTTTATTTTTGGCCGTCGACTTAATGTTATTCATTTGCTTCGCGCGGAGAAATCTCCTTAAAAATGTAAACGATCTTAAGAGGATCAAAACTGTTTCTTCGAGGCGGACAAGGTTGATTGACGTAAACGAGACGAGCGCCATAAGTCGAATACATAAAATTGCACGCGGATGAAAAGGAGCACCAATACATATCTGAATGTTAAGCAAACAAAGATTTTATATTCCACATTCGTCGGTCGTTTTCGTGGTCGAAAAGTGTTGTCGGTGCGATGCACGTGCGCAATTCGTCTCCGTCGTCCATAAAGAGATAGTCGCTCGGTCGTGCGATACCGTCGGTCACTCGTAAAACGAAGGTTTACTGCTCCCAACGTACAGTATTTAACCCTGAATTTATATCCCGTCGGAGCTCATTTATACCGCGGATCGCGGCACTTTATAGCGCGCGGGGTGCGATTCAGTAATATGCGCAATTAGATAGTAATTAGCCTTACCCAGTCCGGTTACGTGCTTAGCGGCATTTTGCGCATCGCGAGTCACAAGTGTTGCCGCCGATCATCCGCGAGGCTCGTTTGTCTTCGACTGCTGTAGTCGAGGTCATGTTATATTCTGTTCCAACTTTCATCTTACACGTTTACAGCTGAGTTATCTTCATCATTTAAAATTTCATCCTAATCAACAAGACGCCGCGCCGTGGCATTTCCAACCTTGAGTTGTTATACAATATTTTACCAGTAAAAAATTTCATGAAAACTCTCTTTCCAATATCTATCAGAAGTTCTCGTTGATTAATTAATCAAAAAATGTACAAAATGAAAAACTTCGCTACAGAAATTGTAAAGAGGAACGTCGCCGACAATTATAACTTTAGTGGCAAAATCTTTAGTGAAGTTAGATTCTGCGAATTTTTTAGAAATGATTGTATTCATTTCTGCAATTATCGATAAATCAATCAATGAGAACTTCGGTGAATATCTCGAAACTCGAACGGAGACGATTAAAACATCTATTGGTACTTGAAATAATCTTTCTCATAATATTCCATTAACTGTCAAACTCTTTACAAGTTGAAAGATCGAGAATCGCTCGATCCAAACTTATGCAAGTTCGATGTAATCCGATAGGCGTTAGATAGATGATCAACGCGGCCGACACTATCGTCAAGCGGATTAGGTTACGCGATTAGGAATACTCCGCGTTTCTATTTTAATACCACGTTGAGTATAATGTAAGGAAAATTGATGTATTTAAGTTTAGCCTGGTATCGTTGTGTGATATCAGCTGTGTTATAATGTGGCGTTGCGAAGTTTATCTCGCACTGTCGGATTTTGACGTTGATGCCGGACAACGACCGAGGCGGAAAAGAATCTTACAAGTGAGTTCTTGCTAACGCCAGAAGCGCAAAAAGTGATAACACCGGCTCTAAATAAAACCACCGCGCGTTTTCATTGAAGTTAGCAGATTAACTGGCGGACGCTGATTTGCATTTCCAACGTTCCTCTTTGTTTTCCATGATATCTGTCCCCCGTTCGCTTAACCCAATCATAATCAAGCAGCCGTCGTACCTCGTATCTCTCTATCGTTCCCCATAACGTTTGCAGTCGGCAATAATGCTTGCTCGTGAATAATGCCACGTTTCCTCACCTTATTGAATCCCAATGTTTCATTATGCATTTTCTGTCGGGCGCAACGCCGATATTATTCTCGTTATTATTTGGCAAAATGAAAGACAAAAAGCACGGGGGAAATGTACATTGAGACGAGAAGAAGGAGGGTCAGATGCCATGGGTGCTGCGCACAAAGGCAATATGATCCTTTCGCTGTGGATCCTGCAATGTAATCCTGTCGTGATCCTGTGTGGGAAGAAGATCCTCCGTAGTGGTGATCTTAAGCTCGCTTCTTATGCCCATCTTTTCTGTCTTTTTCTTCCTGCCAAATATACTCTTTGACATTGTCGTTAGTTCATTGTTTTTCAACGAGTACTTTTTTTTTTTTTTCTTTCTTTGCTTTAATATTCCCGATTAAATTATACTTTTTATTTGCGAATTTTTCTTCATTATCAGTTAACTGACTTTCAAATCTATCTTCGGACTTTGTCAGTGGAACTTTGAAAAGAAGTATTTGGCCTTTTTGTCGTCTGCGTTCGCGATTGTGGAATCAATTCTTACGTCGTCAAGGCACATTAAACCGGCGATGATACTTTTTGTCCCCTTTATTTGCTCAACAAAAACTTCCACCCAGTTCCTGATTGTGACAATGCAACGAAACTCGCTGCATCCGGTCGCTTATTCGTACCGAGCAAAATCGTCGCGATTCTTCCCCCTTATTTAAAGGGTACTTATGTCGCCGTAAAAAAAAAAGTCCGCTCGAGTCGTACTCTGAATTTATTTATGACGTGTGCGCTCGCAAGCAACTTCGGCAGACGCGATTCGCGTTCTAAGCATTTTCTCTGTTCTGCACAAGTTGACGGTATTGCTTTTTGCGCGACACCGTTGATGCGATTTACTCGAACGTTCTTCAAATCCTTTATAAAAAAAAATAGAAACGAAATTTTCAGTTCATTTTATAACGTATAACATTTTAATTGTTCTTTTTTTTTTTTATTTTCACGATACACAAATTAGAATTCGCGAATAAAATGTATCGTTGCAAAAATTGGCAAAAAAATTTTTTTAATATCCTAAAAACACTTTTGTCAAATATAGAGATATTAAAAAGTTTAAACAACATTGTTTTTGCAAAATAGAAATTTTGCAAAATGGGAATAAAAATTCAAATCGTATTCAGAATGAGTGAAGTCGAAACGAACGTATCGACGTGGCTACGAGGAGGTTTAGACTCAGTGAAACAGATGGCTTTAGTTGTGACGCAGACTTTCGAATGCCGATAAGTAAGGTTGCTCGCGGGAGCCGGCTGCAGGGTTTAATTGATCATTGATACGATGTACGTTTAATTGTAAATCTCGATTGATTCGCCATCATTTGGCCTCGTTCCACATTCCCGCGACATCGAGATCGAGCAAATAGAATTATCTCACAAGCCGTTCACTTAATTTCATTAACCGCGCATACCTGAATAAATCGGATGCACGGAAACAAATGAATAATTTATTGTTTTCGACAAATTCTGAATTCTAGAAAGTTTAAAGTCATTGATATTCGTAAAACCAGCCGAACAAAAACACGCCTGAATGCATGTTTCGTTCGACGCAATTAAGTGAAACCATATCAACGAGGCATTATACCATAAGCCACGAAACATCTGCAAATTGTATTAAATCCTCAATGTATTGCTTTGTACTCGCATTTTTCCAACGATTATCTTTTTGCCGGCAAACCGATTACGTTAATATTATTCAATCCCATTAAGCGCAACAAATTGCTCTTTAAGTAAAAATGATATCATTACTCGGACAAGTGATTAAACAGGGACAATTAATATTTTAATTGCTAATTACAGTATCAATTAAAACAATGAGTAATCGAATAAATAAGAAATAATTAGGAACATATTGCTTCCATTGTAGACACATTGATTTCGTTGTAGACAACTTCTGGTTTTCTAAAGCAGTAGCAAAGAAGACGAAGATTGAATAGGCATTAGAATTTTTTTGGGAACTACCTAGTAAGAAATAAATGGAAATTGGTAAAATGTCAAAGCACCGCAACAACGCTAACTCATCGGCAAATCCAGTTCATTACTAAAACCGTTGTCAGGGACGTTACATAATGCAATCATTGGATGGTTGATGCTTTCTTCGTCGTGGAGCGAAGGAAGAAATGTTCACGCTTCAGCGACTTTCTAAAGGCAAAGCATTTGCGTGCGATATTTCTAAGGCGTAATTGGTGTCCGATCTTCTTGAAAGAGAAATAAAAGGATTGCTTTTCTTTTTCTCTTCCCCTATCTTTCCTCCGCGTCGCGGCGTGTACATTGTGCGCGACTGCGAACCTGAAACGTGCCGCCACGCGAGGAAAAGATTCGTTTTAGCATTTATTCTGAGACAATACGAACGTTCGCCAAATAAAAACTATAAGAACGAAACAAACGGCTCGATTCCCTATCTCGTTTTAGAGTGAGTTCAACGAACCGTTGGACTGCTTCTCCATAAAGATACATTCCACGAACGAAATGCGCCGTGTGCGATGGTGCAAGCGCGTCAGCTATACGTTACGTTGTTATACTCCGGGTGAAAAAAAGTCCACGATGAACGCCGACATTAATTTTGACCGCAATGGTCCAGAGGCGCCACCACGGTCTTTTTTGATCTGCCCTTTCATTTTGTTTTGATGCAATGTAAACAATGCCCCGCGATCTTTTTAACCCGCTGATTTATCGTTCGAATAAAAACTCTATGGAATTTTCGTATATGTATTGTTGAACGGCCACTCGGTACTTATAAGAGATGTATCATTCAGCGTTACGCTACATTGGGATATTGTTTGTGAGTTATAGAACTCCTGATTGTGCTTCAGCGATGGAAACCCCTTGGGGTTGATCCCCAACAGGGCGCTAGTTAATTATCGTCATTATCAGGGATTATTGTTTGTCGTCGAGATTAGAGTTCACATGGGAAAAATGATGGTCTAGCATCATAAACCATCTGCTAAGTCTACTTCACTTTGGTGCTGATTCGGCGGTTCTTTTTTCCCCGTGCTCTGAATTTTTCAGGATTCACCCTAGGGAGGGAAAACTGCTAAAGTCATTCGTTGAAGTAATAAACAAAAATTATATAAACAATACGATGAAATGAATCATACTGGTACAGTTAGATAACATAACTTGGCATTCCCACATAAGGATTAGGAACATCTGTGGAAAGTGATACAACATGGTAATATAAAGAGTTAACTATCACTTTACTCCACATTACCTAGTTTTAAAGTTCATTGTTGAATTCGAATGAGGCAAAGTGTTACGTAACACAAAGTGGTATCGCATTACAAAGCAACAAAACTCAGGGATAATGCATCAATTCATCCTTCCTGAATCACACATCAAACCAGTCGAGTATAAATCTTCTTAAAATCGCGTGTCTTTCTGCAGCGAGAGCTCACTTCCGAGATAAAGGACGTCGCATTCTAACGAGAGTGATGAGCGGACTCTCCCCGCGATAATTGCGCAAAATTTTTCCCTCTCTTCCACCCCTCGCTGCCCCCTCCGAAAGATACGAGCAATTACCTCGGGCTGCTCATTAAGTACGCCGCATCGGAAATCGCGATATGAAGCACTTCGGCCTTATTTTCTTATTTTCGGCCGACATCCTTTCTCCGTTTCCAGTTGCAGCATTTCATTTCGAGCATCCTTTTGTTCGACATGTAAATGAGACCCAATTTTCGAACGGCCGCGCCACCGACTATACCAAAGATGGCACTCCGGTTCGTTATTATCGCGAAATAAAAATGCGACGCGCAGCGATGATATCATCGATTCCGCGTTGTTACGAGCGAATATAAAGTTCCACATTGTCGATGGGAACTTTATGCCCGGTTTTTTATGCCGGCCGTTGATGTAACCGTATGAAAATTGTTACCCGAACAAAGTAGGCTCAACCGGAACCTTTTTACGCGCGTATTATTTACAAGCGCATGAATCATCTTTTTTAGTACAATCATGACGATTAAGTGTAGATTGCGCGACTTTTAGTTAACGTTTCGATCCGAGATTTATTTCGGAATAAAGAAGAAGAGTATCGTCAACATCATTTTTATAACACTTTCACGTTGCGACGTACGTGAAAATTATTTTACTTCTTTTTTTTTTTTTTTTTTTTGGCTCGAGAATTTTGCCAAAAAAAATAATTTTCTACTTTACAAAGTGTATCCAATAAACAATGAGAATACATTTTGAAAATGGCATTTCAAAGTGTATGAAACTTGTAAATTTGCGGACAGTTTTAAAATGACTTAATAATTTCTCACCGAGATCGTCTTCACCGAGGATGATAAGTCAAGGTGGTTGCGTGCGAGGCGCAAAGTATGCGCATGTATAAATGACATTCCTGTTGCAACCTCGTGTTCTCCGAGTGCGTTCATTGAATAGCCATTGAGAGCAGTATGATCTCTTTCCCGTGAATGCTTGCGTGTCGCATTTCTTGTAGGCCAAGCCAAGAGACAAGCTGCCGTATTAGGTTGTATGTCGAGCGGTGCTACCGTCGCTTGGACGTTGTCAATAGAATTACCAATGAGCTTATTGGGTCCTGCTCGCGCTTATGGAATCTGCCACGCCGGCAAAGTGTGCTCTCGTTATCGTTCGGACCATTCTTTATTGTAACCGCTTCCGCGTCAAGTATCAATTCACCGCGGGGTTCTTCAAATTGGATACACTCTTTTTTTTTTTCTTTCTTTTTTTTACCTGCTTTCGTGCCTTCGACGTAATTGCCCCCAGCTTCTTTAATAATGTCATTTTACTCCCACTTTTAAGATAAAAACTTTTATACACTGAGAAATAGCACAAGAATTTTATTAGCCGCTTCTCGTACCTTATCGAATGAAAACAGTTGAATCGATGATGTTCCGGATGATAAAATTTCTTGATTTAAAATATTTTTAGGTGTTTAATTAAATGAATGGTGAAGCTTAAGCGATGAGTTAGGTTGAATATTATTTCACTTGTTTAGAATGGAGAATGAACGAATTTTGCCTTTGTGCGGACCAAACTAGCAGCGTCATAAAAATTCCGCCGAGGTAGCATAACTCTCGATATATCAGGACATCGGATCGCCATGTGTAAGTCGACGAAATTTACCACACCTCTTAACTCTGAGGAAAAGTACAAGGCTGAGTTCACGAAATGAAAGAAAGGGCTCTCGGTAAAGCAGAGACGAGAGAAAAGTATAGCTATTAATCGTCTTGTCTCGATGCTGTGCTATTACCTTGCATCATTTATCGAGGAGCAAAGCATTGTCTAGGAACGATCTTCGCTTAACAGCTTCCGCTGAAAGCAACCCTCAGTAATTGTTGATTTTATCCTGGCTCTTCAACCCGATAATCAAATATCTATATGTTCTTTACGATTTTCACTGAAAGATTAAAGATCATTAAATTTTTGGTTTAAATTCTTTTTCTCTAAAATGCAGAGGCGTAGCCATCTTTTTTTTTTTTTTATTTTGTCATCCAATAAAACCTCTTGGTTTGTTGAAATAACGTTTAATTGCAATCGTAAATTTTCGATCTTGAAATTTGAAAGAACCGAAATCCGGTCAGCATTAAATTCATCTACGGCCGTGTTTATACCAGCGCGCGTTGATACGACACTTGTCTGATACGTTCGGAGGCGGACTCAAAAATGTCGAAACCGAGTCGAATGATACGGTCACGAGCTTCGCAATTTCAACGTACGCTCGGCCTCATAAATAAACATTGCGACGACTTCCAAAGGCGTACTCGTGAAACTCGGTCGACCCCTTTGGATCTCCTGATCTGCGATCGCGCGTGTAAACATGCGCGATTCTCCGCTGCACGTAGAATAATTAAAAACTTTATTTATTATCAAGGGACACGCATTAGGCTTCATTTTCGATCACCGTTACCGATAAGCGTACGAAATGTTAACAGGTTGTTAATTGTAATAACTGCTCAAATAATGTGCTTTTATGGAAATAAGTTTTTTCCTCGTGTTGAGTGCGTCAGTTTCTTTCTTGTGACAAGAACGCCTGAGCTCGGGTAAAAAATGGGGCGCGACTCTGAAATGCGCCAGTCAGGGACAGCGCCAAGTGGTTTATCCTAAACGGTTTGCTCACGAAGACATTCGCAAGTCATCTTTCGTTTATTTAAACTTCTGTCGTTCGCGAAAAATATATACGAATATGATATTGTTCTGACTCCTTTTTCCAAAAAAAAAAAAAAAAAAAAATAAACGACGAACCTTTTGAGTTGTGGATACATCGAGTTTAATTTCTCCCAGTGATCCGAGCCGGTTTACCCTACAGTCGGGGCGTACGTAACTCTCCTGGATTCTGGTCCTTATCTTTTCGGAATCAGGTAGTGAAGAAATGGAGATAAAAAATAAACGTCACAATCAATTACAAAACTTGTAAACAACCGGGAGACGGGCAATTTACATTTGGAAGTTATTTTTCCAGACTTGAACAAACATTTTTAATTGAAGCTACTTTCGATGGTTTACATGAAAATGTATAATTATCAGATATTACGCTCGTTATATTAACTTTCATGACTTGTACTTTTCATATTTTATTCTTATAAAAGTTAATTAAATTATAACGAAACAAACATTTTAAGGGTTATTTTTAAAATTAAGTTATAGTTCTTGCGATTCCTTTTGCAACGCGCGAATGAAATTAAACGGAACATTTTTAATTAGCTTTTATCCTTTTTTCATCTGCCGTCTGTATTTTCATTTACGTCAATGATTAATCAATCCGCCATTAAACGTTTGAATGTAAATTTAATTTGACGTTTATGACAATAAAGCATAATCCTTCTAAAGATGGTAAAAGTGAAATGAAAACGTTGAATGGAATTTAATTAATCCCATTTGCGCTATTCTCGCGTCAGCGCCACCAAAGAATTCCTTGCTATTAATATTCAGGCACAAATCACTATTGAGTCAACAAGTCCGTGTGACGAGTAGCAATGTATTTATGGCTACCATAACAAAACACTTTTTTGTCTCGAGTAAAAGTGAAGGATTTACCGCGAGCAATGTATTCCATAATGCAGTTGCACCGAGTGGCGAAGAGGTTAAGCCAACGCGGTATTATTCAGGGCTTTTGAAGAGACGCAGCGGCACAACGGGCCCACGGACTCGGGTCCGTACGAAACGAGCGTAATTAATAACGCCGCGTGACGTTACAAACTACCACCCGTATTAAGCCGCGCGCTTACTATGGCGCCCGGTGCCTATCTCTATGATTTATGGCGTCAAGCTAACACTTCAGTTTGCGGGCTCGTGACTGTCTTCGAGATAGTACGCGTACATGTGTATCCTTTGACGAATACGCGTTTGCTACGTGACCTTACAACTTGCGTTAGTCGCTATTTTATCATACCAACAATGCTATATTACGTGTCAAGTTGGGCTCTAGGTGCTGGTTAATTTAGTATCACTCTACTCGGGATGAAAAAAGCTTCAAACCATAGAGTTATAGATGAAGGTTTATCCGACAGAAAATGTTCTAGCAGAAAGTGGGAAAGAAATAAAATTTCAATTAATTCAAAAAGTGAGCTTACTCAAATTTTGATTGAGCCAAAGTTCCACAAGGTTTTTTTCAATCAAAATTTGAGTTTCATCATTTTTTAAATTAATTAAAAATTCATTTTTTCTAAGCCTCTCCAAAACCGCCTGTTGGCTCATTTTCTGCCTTCATAAAAATTTTTCTCTAAAAATGTTCTCTGAAAAATCAGAACATTTGGGATAATAATTGGAGATCACTGGAGAATTCGATTTGTCAACAAAGGATCGAGTTTCTTCGATGATCAACTTGGAACACAAATGAAAGGGGAATCGGTTGTACATTATCGCTTCTTCATCGTCGGCCCCAATTCGTCAGGCGCGTTTTATCACGCCCGCACCAACCACCGCGCCGTTAATACGATTAACTATGTCGATTCCTAGCCTTTGCACGGAAGTATTAATCACGGCGTCGATCGCCCGGGAGTACCGCACAATTATTTACGACGCGCCATTGAAACGAGTTTACTTCACGGCCACGCGAATGATGAATGCGTTCTACATCGACGAACCCTTTAGAATCCAGCTTTCGATCGCGATCGCCAAAGGGTCACTCCTCCCGCTAAATAACGAGTAGTACGAATGCATCCCGTGGTCCCGATTGCCACTTGCGCTTGCGACGAGCTTTGACTCCTTTCCCCAATATCAATTTAACTTCCTTCTAATTAGTCGTTCCATTATACTCCGAATATTTTCGGTCAAATCTTTGGCGCGTTCATTTATCATTACCTCGATATATACAGACAGTCATTAATCCCGCAATTAATTTGTTAGGACATTCGTTTATTGTTATCAATTAACTCCGATCGTCCATCATTTTAAATTGTACAATTAATATGGGAGATCGTCTGGATGCTTTTTGTTCACTCGTTTAGCGTTAATTAATGTGAATACAAACGTTGAATTTAAACGAATTTTAATGAGCTCGTTTGAGACATCACCAAAGAAATTTCCTGTTATGCGAAAGTGAAACTGTACGGTAGAATAGAAAATTAAAGTCGTACTGGTTTTAATGTGTGTATTGTTTCTGTCAGTCTGTATTTGAAGAAGTCTATCGAGGAGAAGAAAAGTTAAAGGAATTGACTCGTATAACCTGTTGGATAAGCTCTCTTGAAGATCGTTTCATCACTTCGATCGAGGGAACGGGAATTTGGAATTTGTTGTCTGGGTGGGCGAACTAGTTTTCATCTGATTGGGTCCCACGCGTGCCGAAATTCATTTATATTGTTTAATCCGATCACTTTGGAGCAGAGTCATGACGCGGGTCTGATCGGTTTATAAAAATTGTTCTGCGATTCGTGTATGGCAATCGTCTGCCCTCGATAGCGGTCATGTGTGTATAATTTTTGCGCCAAACCGCGTGAGATGACGAAATTTTTATTCATATCGGCCATTCTTTCCATCAGTTAACTTTTTACGGTAACTGAAGGTTTCTGGATAATAACTATACTTTCACCGTAAAATCGATACAAAGCGAAATTTTGATCGTCATTACGAATTGCGCTCTCAAGGGAACTGATAAAAATGTTCCATGTGGTGGTTATTCAGACATGCAAAGTAATCCAAATTTTCAGTATTAAAACCATCTATTCTCAACTCGCAAACATATTATGTATGCACCGGGTATTATCATTGCCAATAAAAAGAACGTAAAATATATGTTGCGAAACGGTTTGTTGGAATACTTATGTTTTTGCATCATTGTTGTCTTGTATTTGTAATTTTAATACATCTCAAACAAATCAAACTCAATTTCATGACTGCCTTCATGAAACTTATTAATTATACATGTTAATTATCCATAACATAATTATTTGTGGTATGAATATGCAGTTTGCAAATGCGAATAGATAAATTGCGCTACTTTGATAATTTCCTTAAGTGGCGATTTCCTTCAAAATTATTCTTTTCTGTTATTGAATAATTTCACTAAAATTTCAATCACAAACTATTTCAAGCATCAGAGGTTCGATTTTTTGTTTCCTAATGGAAATTTGAATGATATGTTGTTGGATCAACTGACAGTCTCATAAATTTGTAGTTACTCTTAGTTGAAATTAAATTGAATTTCACGCTCACGATTAAAACATTTATTTGCTTGGCATTAATTCGTGCCATTAGTTCAAATCGAATGATTGGCCAAGGTCGACCAGGTATTTATAATGTCCCGCATTTTTCTAGACATCATCCTCGTTTTTTTTTTTTTTTTTTTTTTTTTTTTTTCCGATGTCTTCCAGTCGCATATGACGCTCCAATAAAGTCTCAGACCCCGGTGTCGTCACCTCCACTGTTCAACATCTCAAAAAATCCAAAAAGAATCATTTCTAAAGCTCCTTCAGGACCCAACTAATCTTGATAAACACCTGCGTCTCGTTTAGGCTATTCTCTTCTCTTCTTATTGGATTGAATCGGAATTTAAAGGATTTCCAAGGAACGTCTGCACCGGAGTAGCGAATGAATGAATCATGAACGCGAAGGTGTTCTGGGTTGGATTGCGTCGAACAGTCTCGTTTCGCAAGCATGTGGATAATCCGGGCTGAGAATCCATCGAAGAAAGATTCTGTCGTCTGCTTTTTTTACGCCAAGTCGCGTTGCTCGTTTCTTTACCTGCACAGTGGCACGTGGTCTCCGATGCATTTCCTTCGGCTTCGTTTATATTGTGCAACGTTGTAACCGGCTCGTCAGTCACCACATATGCGTTCGACTGAACGAGATGGTGCCTCGAGTCGCGATATTCTTTTTTTTTTTTTTTTTTTTTTTTTTAACAAATAAAAAGCATTCCTTTATC
>JABFQA010001359.1:0-14041 GCA_022817065.1 Probaryconus sp. ZL-2020 | reverse complement strand
ATACTGACTCCCCCCCAAAAAAACTAAAACAAAATTTTAAACAATTTTTGCCGATATATTATAAAGTATAAGATCGTTCTTATACTAATTAGGTAAACCCTAATAGGGTATAAATAAGACATACTTTATCGAAACTCAAGAAAGCAAACATATTTTAAACCTAAGTTTTAATTAATAGGATACACCTTATAAGGGGATTATTAGTTCTGTTACGGGTGAGGAACAGTAATGAATCCACCTGGCGGCGATTGAAAGTAACTCGCTTATAAATTCAAAATTAAAAATTTTTCTGCAAATTCAGCGAGCTATTTCAAGTCTCCACCAGGTGGATTCGTTACTGTTTCCACCCGTAACAGAACTAATACTCCCGCTGCTATGAATATATGTCGATAGTATAAATCCTAGTTCGTTTACGAACTTCTCTCGATTTACATTATGTAAATCTATGGAGCATTTTTGAGAGAAATAAATGAATAAAAATAATTAGATTAGAAAATTTAATTAATATAATGAAATACATTAATAATAAAATTAATAAAAGTAAATTTCATGTAAGATCCAACGTTGGATTCAACAATGGTTCCAACGTTGGATCCAACGTTTGAATTTTTCATAGGGTACGTAGGATCTAACGTAGGATCCTACATAGGATCTTACGTAGGATTCTTTGTAGGATCTAACGTAGGATCCTACGTAGGATCCTACGTATGAATTTTTCACAGGGTAGGTGACAAACGTCTCGAACAGGGAAGTATTCCCATCATCTCTCAAATAGGGATAAATGTCGCTCTTAACATAACCATTGATCACCGGATAATGTGACTATAGTCCGGAGAATGTGAATCCTACAAAAAGGCAAACACTCCGAATTGCGAAAAACGAGTATTTCTTTTTTTTTTTTGTTAAATTTTTTCTAACAAAAAAAATATTTATTCTTTCAGAAAATACAGAATATTCATTTTTTTCTAACGACTTAAATTTTCTTTTGCTTTATTAACGCACGCGAGCAATCCACTCATCGTAAATCTTGAAGTTTTAATAGATTCTTTTTTTTCTTCTTTTGAATGGTCGTGTCAACTCATTGTATTACATGTCTTATTTGCGAGGGCAGCTATTAGGAGTTCTGTCCCCAGCGTAAGGGAAAAATTGATGCGTATGGGTTAATCTGAATTTCGTTATTTCATTTTTGTTTTTTGTTACTTTTTTGAAAATTCTACTTACGTATAAGTGTCATGTACGGTCTGTCAGTAACATCCCCAAAAGTACAAGCTTCTGTTGGAACAATTGCTTTATATTCTGAAAATAAAAGTAAATGTGAAATACAAGATATCCTGATATAAAAATAAAAAAGGGGTGTTTAATTTTTAATTAAATACCAGCATGAAAAATATAATCTGGATTATCATCGTGAGCCATATTGTTACCGTACAGGTGCAATAAGGCACTAGCATGGCACTAGTACGGCAACAATACGGCAACAATATGTCTCGCGAACATAATCGAAACTATCTTTATGCCCTACTATTGCTATACTATTGCCAGATTAATTTTTTCTATGCGAGTAAGAGTTTTTTACAGGATAAAAATACTCTCTTATTGTTGTACCTGATTGTTGTATTTCGATTATTTGATCCTCCCTTTTATGAAAAATCATACAAACGTATCCAATGTCACTGAAAAAGAAAAAAAAAAAGGAATTACTAAAAGTGCAATTACAAAAACTAGTTTATCAAATTCAAATAATGAAATAAATTAGTAAAGAATAAATGAAAGTGTCTAAGAAAAAGGAGTCTTTTCATTATTTTAGAACATAATGGTATTCATATTTTCAAAAGAAGTGTAGCTGAATTTTCAGAAGTGAGTTTCTGAAAAATTCTGTAGAATTCCGTAAATGGCTCTTAAAAACTTTGGAATATTTTTTTTGAAATTTACAGTGAACTACATTTTTTCAGGACATTTTTTAATTTTTAAAATTAAAAAAATGTTAATTTTAATTTTTTTTTACCATCCATTAGTCACGTGTGCCACCAATTTGACTTTGGTCGGACTGGTGCTGTTTTTGACTATACTGTGACAAACAATTTTCTCTTCGTGCGAATCGCTTCTGTTGACTTTAAGCGTAGAATTTTGGTTAGTGAAGTGATAATTTCCTGTGCCGTCCAATGAATGCCAGTTGTGGTGCTTTGTTACCCACGATGGATATTTGCATTTAGTGTGTTCCTTTTCCACTAAAAATGAGAAATAGAAATTCCCAAAATTATTTAAGAAATTTCTTGCGTATTATACTTTAATCAATTGAGTTTTTAATTTTGCAAAAAAATTGCAATATTTTATATTGATTTTATAAACAAAATGTTCATTTGTAAATATAAATGTAATATTAACAATATAATAACTAAATAAATAATAAATTTTATGTAAATAAAACAGTGACTGAATACCCTAACAATATAAAATTGCTGAATGGTGTGTCAAATGTTCATTTTAGGTTTAATGAACCTAAAAATGTTCGCATTATGTTCAATGAATGTTTATGAAGGATAATAAACATAAATCATGAAACAATATCAAAAGGAACAAATAAACAGTATTTAAATTACAATGCTACTTTTCGTATCTCGAGCGTGCTTTGTTCAGCTCGAGTCTACTCGGCACACTCGTACTTCTGTTGCAAACTAGTCTTGTGCTGCACACAAGACTTATTAAAATAAATTTTTTATTTCGCTAAATTCTGCTTTTATAATAAAATAACTTGAAATTGTGTGAAACATATGCATTTATCTCCGTTCTATTCTACTGTGCTTTATGAATGATAAATATTAAATATCTTTTTTATCTGATCGTTGACTAACAATTTCGTTAGTACTATTAAAAAATAGATAATAATTTTATTAATTGGTATAAAATATTTCTTTGTATCTAGTTCAATTGTTCTTGAAGGAATCTTAACAAAACTACCTCATAAAACTAGCAAAATCTTACTCTTTATAAATCTAATATTTCGAGATCCTTCTTCAGCTGTAGTTAGGCCTGTGCAAGTTGCATCACCAGATTGAGCAAGCTGATATTCCAATTTTCCTTCGTGTGGTGTTTTTGCTGAATAGATGAAGCACCTTTTTTCCAAACAAAATAAAAATTAGTTGCATCTTATCAATTATCAATATCATAAGAAATAAATTATAACAAACGTAAATATTTTCATAAAACTTTTCCTGATTAGAAGAATCTATTAAATCTTATATATAAGAATCCGAACTTTGTCTATTAAATAGGGATTTAGTCTGTTCGTGAATCGGAAACTTGTCCATATGATAACATTTTATACATGGAGAAAAAAGTTCGTATAAAAATTACCATACTTTATGGTAAAGCAATCAGAAAAAAGTTTGGGAAATTTTAACTATTCAGTATGGTAAAAATTTACTGAATTATAATAAAATTTAGCATTATCCTAGTAGAAATTGACGCGATACGTCATCTGGTCGGGCCCACATCAAAACCCGGCGTTACAGGCATGGTCACAGCCCGATCAATTTATACTAGGGCCATTACAGGTACCATGGGGGAGGGGGGACCTAGGGGATGCCCATAGGGGGGTCCATATGGGAGGCCCATAGGGTGGGTCCATACGGAAGGCCCATAGGGGGGTCCATAGGGGTGGCCCATGGGGGTCCATAGGGGAGGCCCATAGAAGGGTCCATAGGGGAGACCCATAGGGGGGTCTATAGGAGTGGCCCATGGGAGGGGGGCATGAGGGGGTATGCCAGACATGACGTCCGATTTTGTATCTTCTTTATATTATATAGAGAGATAGCAACCAGGTCTCGGGTGGGAACCGAACCCACATCTCCACGATTGCCGGTCGGGTGCTCTTCCATTAAGCTACCGAGTACCTTGGTCTTATCTCTACAGAAGTTGCACTTTATGTATTCGACATATCAAGGTCTAATGTGGTCTAACCTGGTTTTTTTCTTTGCAGAAAGTTGCAAAAATGATAATAAAAAAATTTATTTAAAATTTCAGGTAAGTTAAAATTGTCTGCTAAAAATATTCTGGTCGTTAAGATTATTTAATTTTTCAAATTTATGCCGACGTTATATAAAATTAATTTATCACAATCACCCCACATTCACAATTACCCCCATTGACCCTATAATATTTTCATTATGAATACTAATTCTTGAACGCTTGAATTAAATGCGCTACAACCTTACTATAGTTGATCATACCACTGTCGCATCGGTGAATTGAACTAACATTCTGATGGGAACATCATCTTATTGAAATTTGCTGAGATTGGCCTGCACGTTCCATCCCGAACTACTAGGGCCCCTCGCCTTTTTGCATGCTTCAACAGCGCCAGAAACTATGCCCGTAACGACACTTTCCCTCGACTTCTGAGGGAACCTAATGAGCTCTTCTCGAGTGTAGACTTTTTCGGAACCAGAAAAGGGAAATTCGTGGAGGAAATTCGCGCCATAGCAGACTCAATTGAACCGGGACATGACTGAGTGATCTGAGTGCTTTTTAATTTTTCTGTAGCTTCTCATTGTTTATTACCTTAAACGTCCTTATTATACATTTTTTTGTGATTTTCTTTTAATTCTAGTCTGAGTTATGTCAATGCCGCGACTTTTATTGTTTTCGTCTTGTGATTTATTTTAGTTTCTATTTCTATTGTATTTTTTTCTTATTTTTATATTGTACCAAATTGTAAAGGGTTTATCCCGTTGATTTAATTAATAAATAAATAAATAACAATTGTCGTTATATGACATCGATTAAAAGTGATTTTCATTCGCACAACTATAGTCATATTGAAAATAAGGAGTTTATAAAATGCCCATATTGCTATAGTTGCAAATAGGAATCGTTTTTTAAAAATGTCAATTCATTAAAAAGCCATATTTTTAGGGAACATAGTAATGCAGATTTTAGTAATGATCAATCTACACTTAATATAACTGACGTTAACATTACAACGAATGTAGAAAGCGATAATTCTCTGGGACATTGCAATTCACATCCTCATAACGATCAAGTTACTTTGAATATGAGCGATATTAAAATTGCAACAAATGCATCTTCTGAAAATACTTCTCAGACATGTGATAATTGTTGTAAATCTGAAAAAAATTTTGCAGATAATTCATTTGAAAAGCGGGGTCTACACTTGCTTTCGAAGCTTTACGCCAATTTAAAAGCCAAACACTTTTTAACTGAAGCTACTCTTCAATTATTAATCAAATCTTACAATGATTTAAATAATTTAAATAACGATTATTTATTATCACAATTCCAAGAATCGGAAAGAGATGAGATTAAAGGTTTGTTAAATAATAACTTGTTTTCAAAAGCCCATAAGAAAAGCTATGGACCCTTAAGGAATAGTTATTGCAGAGAGCAATATTATAAAAACAATTTTAATTACATTACTCCTGTTGAAATTTCATTGCGTAACGATGGTGGTGACGAATCAAAATTTTTTTATATTCCCATTTTGGAAACATTAAAAATATTATTAAGTGATACGAATGTTTTAGCTCAATGTTTAAATGATAACAAAAAATACGATGGTTTTGTCTTTTCTGATTTAAATATAGGAGAACGCGTTTATAAAGTCAATGAAGCTTTTAAAAATGAAAACAATTTAAACATCATTATGTACCAAGATTCTTTTGAGATTTGTAATCCTCTGGGAGCTTCTAAAAGTATACATAAAATTGTAGGAATTTATATGTCATTAGCTAACATAAATCCATGGTTTTATACTAAATCGAATAATATTCATTTAATTGCATTAGCATACGAGAAGGATATAAAAAAATTTGGATTTCATAAAGTTTAAGATTTATTTATTAAAGACATTCAAAAGTTAGAAACGGAAGGACTAGAAATTAACCCTCCACTGGTCACCTCTGAGCGGAGCGCTCATTAGAAAAAGAAGATAGAGTGGAAAATTTGGTGCGCAAGAGTGACATTAAAAACAAGGTGACCAACGGAGGGTTAAAGGTCACATTTTCAAAGGCACTTTAATCTGCTGTGCGGGTGATAATCTTGGTAGTAACGAAATTGGTGGGTTTATACAAAATTTTAAAACAACTAATTATTTCTGTCGTACGTGCTACATGGTCAATTTCAATGAAAATGTATTTAAAGATTGTAAATTAAGAACTAAAAGCAGTTATTATTATGATGTTCAACTGGCTAAACTTAAAACACATCATCAAGGAGTAAAACACTCTTCTGTATTAAATACTTTAAAATTTTTCCATGTGTGTGAGTCAGGACTCCCTCCGTGCATTGCACACGACATATTCGAGGGCATTGTTCAGCATGATGTTATGCTTATTTTGAAAAAATTAGTTAAATTAAAGTTAATTACATCAATAGATGATGTGAATATAAAACTGAAGAAAATAAACTTTAAGAAGGAGGGAAAAATCATTTTACCTAATATAAAAAAGAATAAAAATGAATTGCCTGGCACAGCTATTCAAAAAATGTGGTTTGTAAATATATTGCCTTTTGCACTATTAGAGTATATAAATTTGGAATCTGAAAAATCATTAGTTTATAATGATGTCTGGAAGATGTTACTATGTTTGCAGAAAATATGTAATATTATAATGAGTTTCAAATTATCAATCGGACAAATTGCGTTATTAAAAAATTTAATAACTGAATACATAGAATTACGAACAAAGAATTTTCCAACAGTCCATTTAAAAGCAAAACATCATTTTATTCAACATTATCCACATTTTATAAAACAATATGGATGTCTACGGTATAGATGGACTCTCAGATTTGAAAGTAAGCACCGATATTTCAAAAATGTAGTAAGACATAATTTTAATTTTAAAAATGTTCTGCAATCGCTTTCAAAACAACATCAATTATTACAAGCCATTAATCCATTTTATACCGAACAAAAGATTGATAATGTTTTAATAAAAGATTTTCGAATAATTGACGAATTGCACCATGCACCAGAGTTATTATCAATGTCAAGTAATGATGTAGTTATTGCAGATTTTAAATTTATTACGGATAAAGCCTCCTTCCGAGGGATTGACTATGAGTCGGGAATGGCGATCTGTTTCGGAATAGACAAACATTGCTTCTATAATATTTGTTTGATACAAAAAATAGTTGTAAATACCACATTAGATGATTTGATTTTTATTGGAACAACTAGTAAAATTCAATATAACGAGTTAACCGGTTTGTACGAAGAATATTCTTAATCCATAACTTTAAACTCTGTCCCATTTTCAACTGTTATTAGTTCTAAAACGATTTTACAATGGCAAGATGAAGATAAAAAGTTATTTTTATTGTATTTTAAATCTTCTCCATATGAATCATTGTAACTTTCTAATCACAATACATTATTTTATTGTTATGTTTAATAATCTGTATTTATAATTTTTTTATTTTTTTAGTACAAATTGCAGAAATGTATTTCTTTAAAGTATGGCGCAGGGATCGCGAAAAAAAAACTTTCATTTCGATTGATAAAACATCTGCGAATATTTGCCAAGAAGTTATTTCGAAAGTTATATCTTATTAAATAATACACTTTCTGTCTATAAAAACGACTTCTGTGTTATTAATAATTTGTTAATTATTACAGCATCTGCGAAATTAAATATAAATGGCCATGCAATTGTTCTAGAATCAGACGGAACACAGATAGATGAAGATGTCATTTTGATTCATTTCGCAAATGAAATACTTCTGTTATTAACAGAAAATGAAAAATGGTGTTCAACATCTTCAGCAACAGACAAATTAACAACGCTCACTGCCGATCCTGTGAATTGTGACGATCAATTATCGACAAATTTTTCAGAAGTCATAAGTGTGGTCACACTTACTCCTGAAAGTTCAGACAATTGTAGTATGTCAAATGATTCAAAAGTTGTATCAGTTCAATTGTCCACAAATTACGAAATAATGTGGGATGAATTTTGCATTCCATGGAACATGATTTCTGCTGCAGTGTTAAAGAAATTTGAAAAAGGAGAAAAAGATTCAAAGGATATTAGAGCAGTTATTCATGTAGTTGTGGATAGTATGATGGAAATTTCAAAGACCATTTCATTGAAAGCGTTCAAGGCTATTGCTCGGAAACTTATAGATAAATATCCAGCTGTTTTTAAGGATTATGACGACGATGGAATGATTTTTGGCGACGGTACCCATAGTACTTACAGTAAGCTAATTAACAGATACTTCTTTTTAATTCGACCATCAAAACTTAAGCGCAATAGTAATAACAGTGACGATTCTGCATCTTCAATTCCAAATAAAAGACGTTTAAGTGCACAAGCTGGATGTTCAAATTGGGAGCCAGTAGTTATTACTTGTAACTCCATTAGTTTAAACGACAAAGAAAATTTAAATATCTATTTAGAACGTGATTCTGACGAACAATTCTTTGAGCTCTTAGAAACGTCGTATGCTACAATTCGAAAATTTTTAAATACTAGATTGTATACGCGCTTCGCGCGTCACATTTAATTTAAATATTATTAGATATTAATTGAATTTTGTGTAGCCTGTATTTTTTAAAATTTTATTTTAGTAAAGAAAGAACAAACAATTCAACTCACATAAGTGCGTCCTATATTAAAACCCTACAGAGATAAAATTTATTGCTCCTCAAACACACCATTACATTATTCGATGTATAAACTTTCAAAATTCAAAATTCAAATTAAACAGCCCGCTTAAAATGAAAAACCAATGAGCGTGCCGGAAAGGACGACGAAAGTGAAATTAGGCAATAATATACCCGGAAAAGAGGACGAAAGTTAACTTGGCATTATCGAAAATTAAAATACGCGATTCAAATGTCCCGCTCACGAAAAGAACCAATGAGCGTGCTGGAAAGGACGACGAAAGTGAAATTAGGCAGTAATCGAATTTCATTTCGAGCGCATGAAATCAACTCCTTTTTCTCTGTAGGATGTCGACTAACGACATCCAGCGACTATCAACTACAAGCTGCCGTTAAACATAGATATAACTTATTGGCGTATTTCTTTATACGTAATATTTTATTTTAAAAAAGGATGCACTTATGTGAAGTACATTGTCTGTCCTTTTTTAAAATAAAATATTGCGAATAAAGAAATAGGCCATATGTTTCACCGTCGTTACTTGCAGCTGATCGTAGCCGCTCCATTTTGCGTTGCATGAAAAGTCAGCTATAGTGGTAGGACGCGTTTTTGTGTATAGAGCGAAAATTAAGTAGTAATTAGCTATAAAAGTAAAGTGATTTGAAAGTTTCTTGATAGCCCACAGGGTAAGATTGTCTGGAGTATATTGTATTGTAAGTAATTTTGTAGAACATGATGTAAATTTGTGAGTTTGTACAATTCAAAACAACCAATAATTATATAAAATTGTTACTTAATTTTAAAGTTATTCTCTGTTTTTTATAGATAGAAAAAAAAATGCAGAAGGATAATAGTCCTGATACAACGCAAACTTTAGAGGATCGTCAACTGAGCCAAGAAAGTGTTGTCGAAGACAAAAAAGAGAAGAAACTGGTAATTATTTGATTTATATTATTTTGTAATATATTATGATGCTAAGTACGTTTACAAAAAATTTATAATAATGATTCGTCTTTAATTTCAGATTGGATACTTGTTAATTAATGAAAATAAATATCCAATATTTAAAGGTATTAATGTCATTGAAGTGGATAGGAAATCAGATGTTCATTTACCTTTTATAGTAAGTATTTAAAGTAAAGTAATTAAGAATTAAAATAAAAGGTAGTAAAAATATGCTGTTAATAATTATTTAAAATTACAGACTGTTTCAAAAATACATGCTGATGTAGATGCCAATGGTAAAGATGTATTTATTTGCAATCTTAAATCATCAAACAAAACAATGCTCAACAATGTAAGCTCAATATTTGTTATGAAGTATTTATTATTTTTCTTCGAATAAAATTGTATGTATAACTTGAAATAATAATTAACATTTCTATTATTTACAGAAAACTTTATTGAGCAATAACTATTATCAAATTTTACCTGATAATGTTTTGATTTTTGGTAATATTGAAGCAACATTTACAACAGCTGATGATATATGTAAAGAAAATGAGCAAAACTTTCCATCTAACAGTCTTTCTATTGATAGATCACAAGGATCCAATCACATTTCACGTAATCGTTCTGCCTCATCTGTAAGTATAATTTCAAAAAATTTACCTTTTATAGTAAGTATTTAAAGTAAAGTAATTAAGAACTAAAATAAAAGGTAGTAAAAATATGCTGTTAATAATTATTTAAAATTACAGACTGTTTCAAAAATACAATACGGACGGCGGCCGGGCCAGCCACATTTCATTTAAAAAGGAAGAATGTCGAATGTTAACCAGATATCGAGTTAAAGCGTTAAAAAATGAAACGGTAACAAAATATATATATATTATATATTAAAAAAACACTTTCATAAAAGTATTAATCTTTACATGTGTGGTGTACTTTTTTCAAACCTACCTATTATTATTTTATACATTATTTGCAACACAAGAATACTCTGTAATTCTTATTTTAAAGATAATAAAATTATCAATTATATCTGAAAATTTTAATTGCATTTAAAGATAAAGTAATTTAATAACTTATTTTAAAATCTTATTTAAATGCCATTTAAATTCCTTTAAAATAATATTTAAAAAACGTCAAAACGACATCTGTCGGTAAGTACGTTTTTACTTGAGTTTGACCAGCAGTATTTGTTTATCGTGTGCTCCAAGAAGTATTATTTATTTTATTTAAAACGTTTTTAACGAAATTTATAACAATTGTATATAATATAAACGTGAAAGAAATATTTTTCATTTAAAATGAAACTTGTGAGTAAACATTATTTTCATATAATTAAAATATATTTTTATAATATTTCTATCCTAACCTGAGCAATGTAAACAATGTCTATCTTTCATTCAAATAATTTATTATTACAGTTTATATCATAATTAATATATATATCTAATATACATTTATTAAATAGTTAATTAATAAAAGCATTTTATTTACAGTATTGTTTGTCAAGTGAACCAACTAAGCCATGCTTAGTGTTAACTTTTAAAGGCATCACATTGATGCTTGATTGTGGATTAAATATGCAATCAATTTTAAATTTTATGCCATTATCAATGGTCCCTAATGCTAAATTTAATTCCTTACCAAATTGGTTCCCAAGAGACAATCAACATCCTTGGCAAATTGAAGGGGTAATCGGTCATTTTATTATCATTACAAAATTATGATATCCAATTAAAATATGTATAATATAATTTCATTACCATGTTCACAGGAATTAAAAGACTGTTGTGGCAGACTTTTTGTTGACTCGACTCCAGAATTTTGTCCACCACTAGATAAAATTGTAGACTTTTCTGAAATAGATGCAATATTAATATCCAATTATACCTGCATGTTATCGTTGCCGTTTATAACGGAAGGGACAGGTTTCAAAGGCAGGATTTATGTGACAGAACCAACTTTACAAATAGGACGTCTTTTTATGGAAGAATTAGTTGAATTTATTGAACAGACGCCTAGAGCTACTTCTGCGAGACACTGGAAGGAAATGTTGCACGTTTTGCCACCACCATTGGCTGATGCTTTAAAGCCTAAATCTTGGAAACATGTTTATTCTAAAGCTGCTGTTAACTCTGCTCTTTCAAATATACAATTGGTTGGATATGATCAGAAATTGGTATTTATTTTTACATATGAAACTAATTATATTTTTATATTTTCTCTGGAATCTAAGTCAAGCGTTGTTCCAGGACATTTTTGGGGCGTTAACAGTAACACCAATAAGTTCAGGTTATTGTTTAGGAAGCAGTAATTGGCTCATATCATGTGACCATGAAAAAATTGCTTACGTTAGTGGATCATCAACTTTAACGACACATCCACGTCCAATGGATCAGAATACCTTAAAAAATACTAACATGTTGATTTTAACTGGATTAACTCAAACACCTACACATAATCCAGATACAATGTTGGGAGAACTTTGTATGACTGTGGGTAAGTTCTATAATTTCAAATAATTTTTAACGTCATTATATTTGAAACTTTATTATAAAAAAAAAAAAATATATGACACAAGTTCAAAAAATGTTTAGCAATGACTTTAAGAACTGGAGGTTGTGTTTTAATTCCTTGTTACCCTTCTGGAGTGGTCTATGATCTTTTTGAATGTCTAAGTTCTCACTTGGACAAATCAGGATTCGCACAAGTGCCTTTATTTTTCTTATCGCCTGTTGCTGAAAGTTCTCTGGCGTATTCAAACATTTTAGCAGAATGGTAATATTTAAAAATTTAATTTTACATAATCTTTATTTATTTTATTATTCACTAAATGTTATATTTTTGTATTTCAGGTTGTCGACTGGTAAACAGAACAAAGTTTATTTGCCAGAAGAACCATTTCCACATGCCTTTTTAGTTAAAAATGCAAGACTGAAACATTTTTCATCGACTTACACAGAAGGTTTTAGCACAGACTACAGACAACCATGTGTTGTTTTTTGTGGACATCCTAGTCTAAGATTCGGCGATGCTGTTCACTTTGTTCAACTTTGGGGAAACAGCTCTCAGCATGTCGTTATTTTTACAGGTATTTCATATAAAAATTAATAGTAATTTGAAGATGATATTTTTCTTTATTCAAATAACTAATTTTTATTGAAATTTAGAACCGGATTTTCCATACCTAGACGCATTAGCACCATTTCAACCATTAGCTATGAAAGTTGTGCATTGTCCTATTGATACTTCATTGAATTTTTCACAAGCCAATAAATTAATTCGAGATTTAAAGCCTGAAAATTTAGTAGTTCCTGAGTGTTATACTCAACCACCAATGTTGGCACCTCACAGGACTGATCTTGTCATAGAACCTGTTATAGTAATTATGTTATACTAATAATTTTGTATCCCAAAATTTAAAAAAAAAAAATAGTTGTGATAGTAATAAGAATAATTTTGTTTTGTCTTTTTAGGATAAACCGTTAATAACATTTAAAAGAGGCAGTGTTGTAAAATTGCCAATTAAACGACATAAAGGTAGGGTATTTATTGAGCCAAATTTAGCCGGAAATATAATTGCCAGTGATGTTCGACCAGGTTTAAGTTTAGCTTCTGTAACGGGTGAATTCCAAGTGAAGGACAATGTTTGCACGTACAAGGTAATTATATAAGTTTTCCCTGTTTTCACAACAAATTTCAAAATAATAATAGATTAATTGTTTTTTTTTTTTAATGTTTTGTTAGAATATAGAAGATAAACCTCCATCAAGCAAATCAAAAAGTGGCAGTACTCCAGCTTTATCAAAAGATAATGTTTTAAAAGAGAAAAAATATGAATATGGCAATATAGATCCTCAAGAATTATTGCAAAAATTGAATCAGGAAGGTTTCTCTGGAGCAAAATTACAAAGGAGTCCGAATGCTACTAGCATTCATTTGGTGAGATTAATTTTTTGTTAAGATTAATTTAGTTAAAAAAAGGTTGGAAGTGAACAATTGAATACGAACAAAATTTACAATCAAATGCAACACATTTATTATCATGAATCTTTTTAAACTTTTCCGTTTTTCAATATTTTTAGCAAGACGAAGATACATTAATTCAAATTGGTGACAATTCAACTCACTTATTTTGTAATGGTGACGAAAAGCTTCGCAGGCGGCTTCGAACAATCATAATGCAATGTTTAAAACGATTTTAGACTGCCATTCAGAAATCGAGAGTTATAAGTATATATTATATGTATATTTTTTGTCTTTCGCATATTTTTGTACAGTTTTCATGATTTTATACAGATCTACAAAATACCAATTTCAATCGCAATAACGACAAGCAAAGTGGTTACAAAAATGTAACAGTTATCACTTAATAATATTCTTATTATAAATAAAAACTCACTCCTTGTAAATATTATATATAAATACATATAAATGAATATTTTTTTTAATAAAACAAA
>JABFQA010001358.1:0-14045 GCA_022817065.1 Probaryconus sp. ZL-2020 | reverse complement strand
ATAAAATATAAAAAGTAAAAATAATTTACAATTATTTATTAAAACAAAAATTATTATATTAACAAATTAATAAATAAATTATAATGTCCAAGTTGCAACATTATAGTGGGACAAATATTTATACAGGTGAATAAGTAAAAACTATTATTAACTCTTCGTTGGTAGCGCCTTTTTTAGTATCATTGTTGCGCACCATTTCCACACGCGCTTCTTTTTCTACTGAGCGCTCAGCCCATAACGCGATCAACGATGGGTTAAGGTAATGTAGAAGACGATTGGCCCAATCTTTATCACTTTAATGAAATTGTTGTTACATCTACATTTTTCGCGCTAATAAGAACATCAGACAACTTCGACATCACCTTAACTACGAATTATTTAATTATTAAATATGAAATTTGTCTACTGTTTAATTAATTTCTAGAAACACATTTATTTAGGTTGCACAGAATGTTACTATGTGGATATGGACAATGGCCATATCTTCCTAAAACTAAAAGAGTCCTTATCACAACCATTATCCTTGCATATTCTGCCGTTATTAGTTTTCCACCCGTACGTATATTTTTATCATATCAGTAGTATATTTGTATTACGAAAATAATTGTTTTAACTTACTGTAGCACATTAAAACTTTGTGTTAATATTAGATAAGGATGATTTACCTTCATATTACTAACGTCGACGTTTTAACTCGAATTATTTTGCCTATTATAATTATGGTAGCTGGTGTGTGTAAAACATTAACGTATGCCCTTTGTCAATCAAAGGTAACTGGTTCAATATATATAATAGACATACATTTTTATATATACAAACAAAATTTTATATTTTCCTAGATAAAGTTTATATTTGAATCAATGAGGGAAGATTGGTAAGTAATAAATAATTTTGCGGATAATGAGATTTTAACTAGAAACGTAACATTAGCGAAATTCTTATCAAAATACTATATTAGTGAGTTTGAAATCGAACAAAAGTTTAAAATTGTTTACTAAAAATATCTAATTTATTTTCATTTATTTTTTTATAAAAACTCATTAATTTGTCAATATTGAAAAACAATTTTATTAAATATAGTTCTAGGCACAGGAGGTACTTTCTTTTTCGCAATTATACCTTTGATATTACCAAAGTTTCTAGATATTTTAATTCCACTAAATGAATCTCGTCCATTGAAAAATATTTATCATATAGACTTAAGTGTGTACAATATGGATATAAATGTTAACCCCTATAGAGTTTACTGTTATTGTACCGTTAATGCTAGTTTTGGTATATCTATAAACTCTGTATTCGATATTAGTTTGATTATGATGATCTTTCATGGAAAAAGTATATTCGATATTATTGGAAATAATTTGAAATATTTGGACGAAAATGTGGATGAAATAAACAAATCAGTATATGAAAAAGAAGTTGAAAAAAGACTTCGTTCCATTCTTCAAATGCATCAAAGAACCATTAAGTTGGTATTATATTTAAAATTGTCTGATTGGAATTTTTATTCTTATTTAATTTTGTTTTTCTTATTTTAAGATTTTTTAATATTATTAATAATACTATGACATGGTATCTTTTGATATTATTGGGATTGAACATGATCGTTATTGCTGTTGCAGCAATTCAAGTAAAGATTACTTATATTATTCAAACTACCATTTTAGATCAAATAAATGTTATGGCCTAATTCAAAAAGCAATTCAGTTTTGTTGAATTTTAATCAATACATCATCTTACAGATAACTATTTTGCAAAGTTTTGAAATAATAAGATATTTATTGTTAACAGCTGGTATGATGGCCCATTTATTTTTATATAGTTGTATGGGAAATATGACAGTAGGTTGTACTGCCAAAATTCAAATTTATGTGTATGTGTTTATTTTTCATGGGTTATTATCATAGAAAAAAACAATAACAATAATAATAATAATAATAATAATAATAATAATAATAATAATAATTAAAGTATTTTACTTTTCAGTTATGATGCACCATGGTACAAGTTACCAAAAAGTCTATGGCTATCAATTTACATAACTCAGTTACGTAGTTTACGACCCTGTTATCTTACAGCTGGAAAGATGTATATTATATCAATGGAAAATTTTAGTGCGGTAACAAAATTTTACAATCCGGGGCAGCGGACAAAATGGGAACTAAATATTCTTTCGGCCGTAAGTGTAACCTTACGGCCCTCTGATCCAGTTTGTTTCTATTTTGTGCCACTGAGCGGGACCGTAAAACATTGTACAAATCTCAGGCGCCAGTGGCGACCGCGAAACTAATAAAAAATAAATTTTAATTTTTTATGATCTTTCTGGGTCTTTGAAGATCGAGCTAAAAATAAGAAGTTTTCATTTTCTCCCAGTGTGTAATTTACAATGTTTCTATAAGAGAAGGGCTTATTTTTTTAAAAACATTACAAATGCGATGTAAGATTATTTTTCATAAAAAAACATATAATTAAAAGTGTATAATAAATATTCATAAAAAATGTATCAGCCTCGGGCGCCCTCGGATATATTTTGCTATACTGCTAAATGACGATCCATCGCATCGTGTTATAGTTGCATATGAGCTTGAAAGATCCAAAGCGAATATGAAGGTAATGAAGAATAACAAAGATCATCAAGGATTAAATATGTTTGTAAAAAGAATTGTCACTTATTTATATGTAAATTTTTCTTTTAGATTATACAAGCTTCTATTTCTTACTTCACTGTACTTACATCTTTTCGAGAAGTATAATAATCAAATGTTTGATATATTCTGATAAAGCATAATTATATTATATGTATTGTCACCATTATCATCATGATGAGTGAGATTTAAAATTGTAATAAATTGTTATAGTCACTCACTCGTGAACATAATTATTATTTTCCAATTTTAGTAAGGTAAATTAATAAATAAATTCTGAAGAATTGCAATATAATTTTTATTATCTGGTATGCTGTTGATGATATTGTAGTTTATCAGTTGGTTTTTATCAATAATCAATTCCTTTTAGTTGTAATAATATTCTAGTACGTTACACTTTTATTCATTTTTATGCTCTACATTTTCGGAACGTCATACAGAGTTCTTGCGGAGTTTTCGCATTTTATCAGTCAACCATCCTTTCATGGCCTTCGTATCCTCGTCGATCACATGTCACGATCACGTCACATTCTATTTAACAATATATCAAATACATACCTTTTTTAACTGTTTCGTGCTGAAACAGCACTGATCAGCATAGGTGTTTGTTTGTGTTGGTAACATCGTTTTCTTTTTCTAACCCATGTAGTTGACATAACAGTGTCTTTAATAATAGCAGCCACATTGAATTTGGCGGGAGAACCCTTCAGCACGAAACACTTAATCTGTAATGACTGCTATACTTTCGGCACTTTGTGATTCTCCACCGGCAAGTCAGTTTCTCGACTCTCTTAGTTACAGAAGTTGCGTCAGTTGAAATGGAAATTATATTAACAAGATAAATACTAAATTCGACCAGTTTTTCTCCCAAAAGTTGGGCAAAATTTGGACATAATCCATGATGCTAACACGGTGTTAAGGATGAAACGATTTATTTTTTCGGCATATATGAACACGATACTTTTTATTGTATTTGCGGATTTCGGAAAATGTTCATATCTTTTAGCGATAATTAAGTTTTTTAAATCTTTGGACGTGTATAATTTTTCAAAGGGTAGGCCGTCTCTTGCAATTAATCGTGCAGTTACAGCAGGAGAGGGATTGTCGTCAACTTTTTCAAAATATATCGTTATATTTGATTTGTCGGTAGTAACTGAATTTTTCTTTATGCCTTGTGTTTCGCCAGTCGTCTCCAAATTTCGTTTATTTTGGTTGATTTTGTGCTGTCACTTAAGGTGTGAATGTAGCCCACTCGTAAATTCACCAGCCGTTTTGAGCTCTTTTGAACATAATTTGCAAGCAGCAGTGTTTTTTAATTCGTTCCCCAAAAATGATCCGAGACTTAGCTCACAATTATGGTACTTAGAATTAGTTAAGAGTTTTGAAAATTACGATTTTTATTTATATGAATATTTCTGTAAATTTCCGTTGATACTTTTTCACTTAGTCTCCAACTGTATATAACATAAATATATACTCACATAGACATAGATGCATTGCACGACTGTGTTGTGACGTTTGTACACTCAGAAAAATGTTTGGTTGAGTGAACTAAATTTTGTAACTTGTTATTTTTCATTTCATTATTTGTTGCCAGTGCTTTGCCTCATTATGATCGTTTCTCAAACTGATTGTTTGGGACAAACGACAAACATAGTGAAGATTATATCGACAGGTCTTACGAATAACAGGACATCTCAGAGTTATCGATAAAATTAAACATTCGCAATTATAATATTTTAGAAGATACCTTCAGTTTTTCTAGTAATTCTGAAATGTCTTGTTTTTCGTAAGATACGTCGATATACTGATTAACGTTGATTTTACAAGTTTGGCCTAGGTTTTTTTCCAAACATTATTTCCTCTACACTGTGACGTGACGATGCAAATTAACTTAGATACTGAACAACCCTCAATACTGGAATGAAATGTCGATAAACAACATATTCCTGTTTTGTACATATTTGTTAATATAATATTAATCTAATATAACCGACGCATTGGCTGTGCGGGCGAGTGAGCTGCCGCTGCGGTCGCCGCGGCTGAGCGGAGTTGGTCCTGATCCATGCTTGGATGGGTGACCGCTCTGCGAAGCTTGTGACCACCGATGGCAGTCTTTCTCTCTACCGCGCAAACAATTGTGAGCGGGAGGTCTAGGGAGTTGTGAAGTTACGGTGCCCAAGTCTACGCAATGTGGCATGGTCACCCTAACTGATCACTTCTAAGAACCTAGCATCCTGGATACGTTTTCCCCAAGCACAGGCAGGTAGCCTGGCGAATGCGGGGTGTGATCATCGGAGTGGGGGACGGAGGGTGATGGAATGTAAACAAAAATTTGATAAAAAGGCTCGGTAAAAGAATGAGGAACTCCTCACCACCTTGTAATAGGCGGAAGGCTTGCAAACGAGGTTAATTAAATAAAAAAAAAAATATATATATTAATCTAATATTTTACATTAACGGTAAAGATATATCGCTTTATATACTTCCATTTATAATTTACCTTTTACTGCTGTTTAAAAGTTTAATTAATATTATTGGTATCAAAGTTTTCATAACCAATATAAAAGTGTTGATAACGGCCTTATTACTTTATGTTATACTTAATGAAAATATATAATTATAACATCAACATTATTTTTCATATATAAAAAAAATATGTTTGGAGCAAAGAAGAGATACATATTACAATGCACGACGGTTATCTATATTTTTTCATTTTGTTTACGGACAATTAAACAATTAATAAAAAGAATCAGGGGCGATAAAAACGATGTTTTAATATTACATAATAAATGGTGAATACAAAATCATGGTTTGGAGAAAACACACTCGTAACAGAAATTTTAATTGAAATATTATTGCGGATAATCAACTTTTGATCCTGAATGTCGAGACTTACGGTATAGAAGAACATTTAACCAAGATCTCGTTATCTCGTAAAACTAATGGGAAATGTGTGGTTAAAACAGCAATCGGTATGCAGAGCGGAACTAAAGTATTCTGAGCACGTTTGCGAAATGTGCGGCAACCAACGTTGAAATGAAATCAATCAAATGTGAATCGTGCCCGTCACACGTCGTTCGCCACAAATGCACGAACTCGTCTTCGTCATGTCCCATGTTGTCTTTACAATTGTAATTCATTTTGAATAGAAAACATCATGTTTCCGAGAATTTTTTCTCATGATTGCTCGTGAAATGTTAGTTCTGTAATATGCAAAAATGTTAGGGAAACGCGACAGAATATATAATAAGTTTTTGCTGAAAATACTGTTTGTTTAGAGCTAGTACTAGTCTAAACAAGTAGGCCTAAACTTGCAAATTTTAAAAAGTGCAATTATGTTTATGTTGCAGAATATCGTAAAAAAAGAAAAGTATGAAAGTAGAAGGAGGAACAACGATAACTTCAGTACATAATAAATTGAAAATAAAGGAAGAGTCAAATGAATGTTATGGAAATGTATTTCAAAAAACTTCATCCACCTGTACATCTAGCGTCAATGCACCGCTGATTTTTAAGGATACTAGTAATACCAGCACCAATAATGTCTCAATAAGTATTGGTAATACTCCCGTCGTGACCACCATCAAGGCAAACACATCTCCCTCCACAACGACCACTGTAACCCTTGCTGTTACCAGTAAACTTCCAACAACAACTATAATTTCTCATCAACCTGTACCGTCATCCGTTCTTGACAATAACAACGATACTTTACCCGTAGATCTGGAGCTCAAGAACAAATCTAAAGGTACACAATTGACATTTGATTTTCGTTTGAAAACAGTTGTTTTATGTGCAAGGTATTTTAATTTAGATGATTAAGAAATTCAGATGTAATTAAGAAATGATTTTTCTTTATGCGAAAAGTTTAACACACGTATAGTCCAATGTCTAGAATTGTATTTAAGAATGTCTTAATTGTTTATACGTAAGTGTAATAAAATTATGTTTAAGATTGGATATAATCAATCGCTTGGAATAAAAGCATAATTTAATTAGTTTTAGCAGCTAGACCAGGTCCGTAACTATCAATTCGCGACCATGAAAGTGTTTATTAAATTTAAAGGTTTAACTCGCTGCAATATTTGTTGACAGATGTGACTGAAAATTGATAGGAAACATATTGTTAAGTTAACTGTGTTAAGGGGATTTGTCACTGCCTGAATAATGTCAAATTTCAAATTTCGCGCCGAACTATATTTCTTTAAAAATATTAAAAAATAAGCAATACTTTTGAAAAAACGCAACATAGTTCCAAACTATGAAACATACTGAAAATAGTAAGTCGTTGTTGAAGTATTTAAAAACATTTGGTAAAGCAAATTATTGGAACTCCTCATGTGGAAAATGCCGACCTTAATTCGACTCTAACAGTAGGTAAAACGTCGACTCGACGTTGGTATACGATGTCGACTATGTAACGTCGATGCCGTATAAGAATCGACTTCAACGTCAACGTCGGGCCAACCTTCGGAGTCGACGTCGACTGCCAACGTTGATACGACGTTGTGTCTACTGCAATTACAACCTGGGATCTACATCGTTCTAACAATGGAATCGACTTATTGTCGACTCTAACGTTATCTTCATATACATTCTAAAAGCATGAATGATAGAATGCTGAATTAGTGTAATGGATAAAGATACGTGTCTTTGACTAGGAAACATGAGTTCAATTCCCAGGATATGTGTGTGATTTTTAAACAGAATTTTTTCACTGCTAAATAATTATGATTCAATTGGAAACTATTAAAATTCATAATAATGCATAATTAATTTATTAATAAATAATTAATTTTTTTTGATAAAGTTGGCATAAAGTCGTCTGACGACGTCGTCTCGGCATTGACTCGACTTAGAAATACGACGTCGATTCGACATTGTTTTGTTAACCTAGGATTTACGTTACAATACGATATCGAGTCAACCTTGATTCTGCATCGATTGCCAAAGTCGAATCGACTTTGCCGACGTCGAGCGGACGTTGAATCTACTGTAAATTTCTTCATAGGCACTATATCTCACTACAATAGACTTTCATTTTGGGACATTAATAATTTAATAAAAATTAATTATAACTAGTAATAAAATTGATTTTTGGTTAATTAAAATGTGAGAGAAGTGCCGAAGGATGATTTTCCACTTTCCCTTGCTATGAACATAACATACATTAATTTGGAATATTGCATGTGGGTACCCGTATGCACGATCCGCAAAGTCTCTTGCTAAAATCGTCTATTTAGGCCGATTCAGTTATCTAGAAAGCCCGCAGCCGTACACTCACGTCTTAGACGAAACCCTGCACAATTGGGTTTACTGGTTTGGCCCTTCTATTTGTCTTTTACAGTTTTAAAAATGGTTTCGGGAGGAATATTTTTAACTCCAAATTATTGTTTAACTGAAATGTTTTATTGGCTCCAGAACTCCAATAAATTGAATACGAAAGATGTCATGTCAGTTTTGACAAAAATTATAGACACATTTCTGACAAATTCTTTTTGAAAAACGAATATAGAGTCGTTTTGGAAGTCGCAGTTTCCAAAAATGATATTATTTAAGCATGAATAAATGAAAAATTTTTGTTTTGTTTGTTAGACGAATTTCAAAAATAGAAAATTTCCAAAAATATAGAACAGTGTTTTGGAAAAGAAAATATTTAATCCCCTTTACAATTTTTCTCCAACAAGCGTCCAACAAAATTAGTGGGAATTTTGACTACGGTGTTTCGAAACATCAAAAATAATTTGTAGGAATTCATACATTTATATAATATATGTCTATTGCGTGGGAACTTTCCGTTTAAATTTACCGTCCTGCAGGACGGTTTCTTCATGAAGAAAATCCATAAATGATATTCACCAAAGTTTACTCAGAGAAATTTTAGTAGTTTTCGTGCGGACGACTATATTTAAGTAGAATTACGTACAACTATAAAAATTTGTAACTGTTACTAAAAATGGAATAGACTATACTTAGACAAATAATTGAATGAAATGATACAAATTAAGTTAAATTATTAATTACGCAATCGTTGGTAACAATTTTTTAATCTTATTACTAAAATATTATTAACATATTTCTCTCAGTATTTTCATAGAAATTATCTTTCTACGAGAAACCATTACAAATTATTTTACAAGGATCTTCTAAATGCAATGAAGATGATTACACAATTTTTTTCAATCAATCAGTTTTAAATTTAATCAATGAAAAACAGCTAAACAGGTTCACATAAATTTTAAATACGTCATCACTCTATACTACTTACTTTATAAATTATACTTAGATTCTATTATATTTCTCATATTCAACAGTTAAAATTTATATAATCATAAAACGTCACCTTCAAGAAAACAAAACGAGATGAAATAAGGTTCTTATGCGGATTCCTAAATAAAATAAGGTATAGTATGATTCCGCAATGTGCTTCGTCGCGCGGGTGGCGCGGACGGGTGATTGTAGGCGTTGAATCGACTTAGGACGGGAAGAGAATCAGTAAGAGAAGAGGGGGAGGAGGTTAAACGCGCGAGAGAGGGAGAGCTTGCGATCAAACCCATCTGTTGCATTGTCCCAGCAATTAGGAGGCGACAGCTGAGTCTCACCGTACTTGCTTCCTACAGTGGTTCTCAAATGGCTCCAACATGTGTACATTACAGTCCTTGTTTAATTGTTGATCGTGATAAAAGCGCATGCATAATTCTTAAATGCCTCGGACATTAAAAACTTAACAATTAAAAATTTAAGCTTTGAATTACAATTTAAACGATTCATAGTGTTATATTAAATCTATTTCTTTTTTCCTTTCATTAAGCTTCACTTTTTCAGTTAAAAATACCCAGTAAAACTGCAACAGATCAATAATTTCGTAAATATACTGATACCAATAAACGTTTTACATTTATGCGAAATTTTGAAATTACAAAAACTACTAAAGAAGAACATTTTTTTTTAAATAAAAAAATTTGAAAAAATTATCAGTTATATGATTTGTTAATTGATGTTTAGAGTAATAAAAAGTTAATAAAATTATCAATAAAACATATTTTTCTTGATGTTCTTGAAAGAAAGTAGCACATTATTAATGTAGAAGGGCAACTTGCAGAATGCGGTAAAGATTGAGAGTCCTTAAAGAAAGTAACAGCTGGGTGAACCTAGAGTAACATCAGTTCCAACAGCAGTAGCCGTAGTAACAGTGAGCGGTGCTCATTACCGTCACCTTGCCAGATACATCTTATAGAAATCGTACGAGAGTTTGCATCTAAAAAATATGTCGCAGAAATAAAAAGTTTCATTTCAGATATGTTTCAGTCTTCAATTTCAGAGTTACAAGAAAATTCCCTTTTCTCTTTAAGTACGTCTATACATGTTTATTATGTCATGCGGAAAAATAGAATTTCGTATTTTACATTGATATTGTTTAATAATTATAAAGGAAAAAATATTATTATTACATATACATAATATATTATTATTACATATATATGTAATTATATACTAATATATACTATTATATACTAATTATATATATACTTAGTATTATTACTGAGGGGTGGGAGGTTAGGAGAAAAATGACTTTACTATTACCTACAGAAAATTTATCAACGTTACGTAGTTGGGTCGGGGTTATAGAAATGAATAAATTTTATTCAGTTCATGGTAACTCAAAATGTAATTCAAAATAGACATTGTTTTTGTCTGACTACTTAATGTTCACCATAAAAAAATATCGATTTGCATTATAAATAATAATATTTATGTACAAATGTAAATAAATATTATTCAGATTTCTGCATTAATAAATATAAGCTACAAATAATATTTAATAAAAATATTATTTCCTTAATACATTTAGAGACAATGGGAAAAGTTGTAAATGTTCATTTTAGCCAAAGCCAATGAGATTGTTGCAATTAAAATAAAAAACCAATTGGATTGCAACTTAAATTTCCTTAAAACATATTTCTGTTAACCCTTCAACGGCACACATATTTTTACTATTTTTTGTTAGTATATAATAAAGTCACTATAGCATTCTTTTCTATTGGGGTCATTTCGACCCCGTGTACCATTTGAGGGTTATAATAGACATAAAATAGAATAAATAGAATAAACAAAGTAAAAATAGACTACATTTTCTGTTGAATTATATAGTGTAAGAATATTAAAATTTTTCTATTGTGTATAAACAATTCTATATACCAAGGGACAGGTTTAATGATATATTATCACGCAATCATACGATGATATCACATTGAATTTCATTCAAGAGTATGATTATATGCGATTGTGCAGACTAAAAACTTTATTGATTCCGCATGGATTAATTGTATAGTTTATAGTCGCAGTTTCTGTTAATTTTCCTTCATATTATAAGATGTAGAATTCACTGATCTGTTTCTTTATAGCCATAACTCAACAATTGAATCTTGATGTCAATATTCTGAGAATAAAGTTGAGTATACATTAATAATTACATTAAGCTCTCATACCTTTGGCTTTGCATATTTTGCGACAATTGAATATTTTACAGAATTTCATTACGGTAGTTAATTCATTAGGAATAATTAAAATATCTATGATAAAAAATCTTTATCAAAAATCTATTAAATAAATAAGACCACCAAGAAATTTTGGTTTTAATTATTTTTCTTTTTTTTTTGTAATTTTCAGACTTGCCTTTATGTGATATCAAAAATTTTGTTTTTTGGATTTAGCAGATAACTTAATAAAATCTTGCCGAACCATTTACAATGTAATTGTAATTATTGGTTTTGATATCAATTGTTTTTGTTTTCAAATTAATCAAATAAATTATTAGAAATGTTTCTTTTTGAATTTTAGAAATTCATATTATTGAATTTCACGCTTCAAAATATGAATTTCAAATTCAAATTTACTAAATGATGTTATGGCCGAATTCGAATAATTAAAACATTGACTGATGCGCCATCCAACGGGAAAAATTGGCGATGGAATGGGAACATGATGACGTCATATACGTCAACATTTTTTGATGAAAAATGACATTTTTATAAATGTCAAAAAATTCTATGTATATTTATATGAATTTTAAAGACTTTGGAGCCTTTTCCAAGATAATATATATATAAGGTAAATATAAATAATTAAAAGAATATACAAAAATTGACATCGGAAACAGAAATATTCCGATATAGTCAATTTAAAATTATTTTCGGGTTATATTTTATGTCATTTTGTCATGGCAGGCGTAATATACGTTCGCTAAGAAACGTACGGCTACGATATAAAATCTTGCCGCAACGTTTCTAACGAACGTCTTGATTCGCTAAGAAACGTACGGCTACGATATAAAATCTTGCCGCAACGTTTCTAACGAACGTCTTGATCGAATACATAGAAAATTGGACAAGACAAAAAGCAGGACGCGTAATTTTCCGTGAAGAGATAAATAAATTTTCTCCGTGGGTTTTCATTAAAGCGAAAATCGGTCGATAAAATGCCATAAAACTGTCGTTATTGGTCGGTCTTTGTTTTTCCGGAGGCGGCGACGACGTAGATGGAGCGAGAATTAATTATCGCACGTGGATCGTACGAGTATACGATAAAAGCTCAAGAAGAAGTTGATTCATTGGATCTCTGTGCAATTCGCAGAGAGATACTGGAACTGAAGATCTATTGAAGAAGAAACCAGAGATGTGTTGTAAAAATTGAAAGAACAATGTAACCACTTGTTTTCTCAGTGCGCTGTACTTTTTAGCGCAATTCATCACATTCATAAGAACTCGCGTCATTTATTTATAATCACATCTTTGCTGATTTTGGTATACATTTTTTTTTTCCAATTTAAATGAAGCTTCTTTAACAAAAGAAGCTTTTAAGATTTAGATATCATAGACAATTAATTGAAACTGTTAGTTTGAAAAAAAAAAGATTACATTTCAAATGGAATTTACATTATATTGAATATCGATTTGTAGTTATTTAAAATAAAAAGGGAGTAAAATATTTTCATTATATTTTATTATATTTATATGTTAAATCTGTTCGAAATTTACTGAAGCTGTGAAACAATTTTGAAAAGTTTTCTACGATACAATTTTCAACAGCATTCAAGTTCTTTTATTTTATTTATTGTTATTTTTATCAAATAGAGAAACAAGGAAAAATCGGTGTGTTACATTGTAATTTATGTGCATTTTAAGCAATATAATATATATATTACAAACTAATCTAAACTTTGTTTGTCAAGTGAATTTACATAAATGGCTATTTTTGCATGATTGTGCATAATTACGCGACTCGAAACAATACAAAACCTCGTATTATTATACATACGTGCATTGTTGTACAAAGTGTAATACTAATAACTAAAATTTCGTTGATATTGTTATTTTAGAATATTTGCCGTCCATGTAAAAGGTATAACATTAAACGAGCATAACGAAATTTAAATTTTATATATCGTAAACTGGTATGCTACTTAAATAAGAATTTTCAGCTTGGCAACGCGTTTAAATTTAAAATTGTTTAGCTCCATAAACCGTATGCAATTCTATAAAAATGATATCGCGCTTTTTTATTAATGAATTAATTAATTATCTCATTATGGAGAAATTCACTTCGTCATAATAAATTACAAAATAATGGCCGTTACATTTAACGGACCGGGAGACTAGAATTGCGCTGTAAATAATGCATTTTCAACGTTTTAATTTCACGTTAATAAATTATAATAAATGTCCATGCGGAAGCAAAAATCAGCGCACTCTCATTAGAGTGCATAAAACAAAGAAAACAAATCAAACCGCAATGAGTAAATGACGTTCATTCACAAAACATTTAAATTCACTTCGTCGCCTGGTTGCTGAGGATTACTGGGACAAAAAAAAAAAAAAAAAAAGACCACAATTATCCTCCTAAATTCCGTTAATATAAAATTGGACGACTTTACAAATTGTCATAATTTGATCGAATCAAATTCGATCCAATTTGAAAAATGAAATTTCAAAGAAATTTGTTTATAAATTTAATTGTATCATCTCATTTAATATTTAGTGGCATTTTTTTTTAATGAAACAATTCTTTTTTTTTTTTTGTTACAGGTACGTACATTTGAACAGATCAAGCTTCGTGAGATTTTTGTTTCATTGATACTAAGTGAGTACAATAGTTTTTATTAACTACGTAAACTTTATTGACTTTCAGCAGTTTTATCTCTTTCTTAATAAAAAATTCAGCAATAATTAAAGCGACGACGGCGTACTTTTACTGCATAGTATTACACGTTTTTCTTCCCCTTTTTTTGTTGCACAAAGATTTGTTAATTAAATACGAGTAAAATAAATGCAAACGTCAATTTATTCATATGTACGAGGAAAAGTTGTTACATAAAATAAAATATTCAACTTTGTA
>JABFQA010001357.1:0-14059 GCA_022817065.1 Probaryconus sp. ZL-2020 | reverse complement strand
CAGGTTTTTTTTTTTTTTTTTTTTTTACTGAAGGGACAACAAATTGTATCTGAGAATTTACAATTTATATTCCTTTTTAATGAATTCTTTCTAACATACTTTTCATTCAAAATAGCGTGAACACGAAAAGGGACAAGTTTTTGCCTGCATTAAGTTTTTATTGGGATTTTAACTAGTATATCTTTGCATGCATTTAACCTTAAACATCCAATCGAAATTCGATGGGCTCACTCGATGTTCCTCTCCCCTTCTCACTTTCAAATAGGTTTCTGGAAAATGCTCAATAGCTCACGTTTCTGACATCAATCTAAATTACTTTGTTGATCGCTGTACACTGATGCTAAAAATATATCACTGTATATGATATTCAACTTGTTGAAGCAGCGCAGAAATTAATGATAGCGGAGTGTAGCGAACTCATAAAGAAATATATTTATTTGCATGAGAGGAGGAGTCACGCTGGAAGAAATATAGTTCATGATTATAACAGGGGTTTCAAATAACAAAAAATAAGTCGATAATTGTAAGGAGCTTAGTGATGGACAATATTTTAAAAACTCTTGTTTAACGTTGAAATCTAAAAAAAAAAATTTATTTTTTAAAATAATAATTGGAACCTATTTTATCGCAAGTTTATAAAATAGCTGCTTCAATCAAGCATCGTTCATATTGACACTTGTAATATGTTAAGGGATGTTAATACAAGATTATTTGTGCTGCTATGTGGAAATTGCATTATTTGACCAACTGATCAAATAGTATTCTATTATAATATTGAGCAATTACAATGTGGAGTGTGTAAATGATAATAATTAATCAATTACAAAAAATATTAAAAATTATGATGAGCTTTAAAATGTACAATTATTGGAAAAGTGTTCCGATGACAATAATTTCATCTATGCGTCAGAATTTCATTCATAATTATGTTGTGAAGTGATATGTGATATCAGTTTTTTGTTCAGTCTGTACTCTGTTTATCTATTTTATAGAAAATCGATTTTTAAACTGTTAAATTTCTCATTCAAAATAATTCATAACTACAGACACGACCAATTTTAATGCAGAAAACTTCTCTGCTTAGATGAAAACAGGAAATTAAATTAAAAATCTCTTTTCCTGATAAAACGAAGCGAGACATTTTTCCAATGAATTCCGGTCATTTAACTAATTTTTTCTTAACGAACCTAACAAACACATTTTAGCATTTTAACTAGTTTCACATACTTCGGGTTACTGAAATTCTTGCAAAACTTAAAATAATACGATAACGATGTAAAAGTAAAAAAAATAAATAAATAAAAACTTTCGTCAATATATAATTAATTTATTGTTAGATTCTTTACAGTATGCACCTCAATTTTTTCTTTGATTGACGTGAGAGAACTACCTTAAATCCTAACTCGTAATAGCTTCGTGCGCAGACAAGTTTCGATCGCTTGCACTCTGACTCAAATAAAGTTAAGTCTGTTGTTACTTAGCATGTAACTACTGTCTGCTTCAATGACACGTATAACATTACACGATCAGAACAATTCCTTACGCTATTGAAGTATTGTATTGAAACAGAAATTGTCTGTCGAGCCATAGAATAGAAATTTGACAGGTGTTACGTCTTTATGAATTGCAACGTGACCTGAAGTTAAACATCTTTTATATTGACCTTTGACCTGAAAGGTATCAAAAGCTCCCGAATTTCCTTATAACAAGTTACATTTAGAAATTAAAATTTCGTGATGAAATTAATCTCTCATTCTTTCAAAGGTCCAAGTAAATGACAAAGTATACAGTATTCGAAAAGTTAATAAAAAGTGTTTAAAAATGAGAATAAATCGAATGTCACTCTTGACAGAAATGAAAATGACCTTTTCCGTGCAATTTTTTTTTTCCTTTTTCAATTTTGATGTCACTTCAAATCATTTTTAATATCTATATTCCAATATTAAACATTCTGTGTTTCAATCGAAAAATATTTCCAGTTCATCGCGATTTAATAATTCTTAATAGTTAATACTTAATAAAGAAAATAATTAGCCTTCTTGGTCATAAGACAGTCAACTGAAATAATTTAAAACAAAGTTTATTAAATTTTACGTTTGAAATTATTCATGTTACGATTCAGTAGCGTCTATATACATGACTTAACAGTCCTGTTTCTTCAATGTGTACAGCCACACAATCATGGCATACTTTTTCCAAATCTAAAAGTATTTGTTTCGCGTTTCAGTTCGTATCTCGTTTGGCTTAGCATAAACTATTTTCGTCAAGAGGCCGTGTGGTATAGTCTGCATCGAAGTTAGTGTTGGTGTCAAGATCGTTCCACTCGTGTGTGCATGTGTATGCAGGAGTAAATAAAGCCAAAAAATATCTGTGTTTGCCACGTCAGAAGAGGCAGGCTCTTTACAATTTCACCTCTTAGAACAAGGTGTTTTCAGATAGTGCCATCTGAGTTGGATACAGACTTTGCTTGAATGTACGCTGACGAATAATTTAAGGAGTAGACGAATGCATGTGGAAGATTATAAATCAGTACACTCTTATTCACTTTTGCGACGCAAACGACTCTAATGAGCTTCGTCACTTGCTTTATATTGCAATTTTTAACACTTTCTCAAGTTTCATAATTACAAGCCTCAGTGTATATAAAGAAGATATTGATGATGCGAAAGATATAATCAACGGCAGCCATCTGATAGCTCAAATAGATCATTACTGGTTAATTACTGGTTGAAATATAAATTTATACATTTTTAAAAAGAAGCAAATATTCTTATTCAGAGAAAAACTAAATATTATATGATTTAAAAATATTCCATATAATGAATAATTTAATCATCAATATTAATACATTAATATACATAGTTTCAAATACTTCAAAATTGTTATATTCATTCTAAAGTCTTATTAATCAATAATTAAATTTACACCTGAAAACATCTCGTTCTTTACACATTTCAGTTAAATTGTGTCAAAAGTAAACTACGAATTATTATTAATTGGATGAAAGTGACTTGTTCCACTTTTGAACAATAGTTTACATATTAAATTTATTTCTTAAGTAACTAGAAAAATAAGGAGAACCAAGTTCTCACAAGTGTAATAAAAGAGGAATTTGAATATATCGTAATTCATCATAGGAAACTGAACAACATTGAAAAAAAAAAAAAAATGCTTTGTATCAGCTTTGACAGATTAAAGACTTGAACAGTGATATTTTTATTTTATTTTTGATCACCTTTATGAACGGAGCGCTCAATGAGCGTTATTTTCCACAGATGAATCAAGTTTGCAATAAAACCATCTTACTTTTAATGCTACAATTTTGATTTATAAAAGCAAAATATATTTCTGATAAATCGATACGATGAACTTTAAGAAACGTTTTATATAAATTAAATTACATTCAGACTATTGATCGTAATCTTTTTTCGTAAATCTTCAACAATAAAAAAAAGGAATAACTTATTACGCCAAATATAATTTTTTCTGTAATGGAAATGCAAAATATAAATTTTTTAATCATGTAGTGGAGTATTTATTAATTTTATTTTTTCTTTAAATACAGTCAATTTTTCCTTCTTATTTTGTACGGTATGTGTGTTATATAATTAATCAGCTTGATGATATATGTATCTACTTTATTTAATCCTTGTAGAAATGATGTTACATTTATGTTTAATTCACTTTATTTGTATAAGGATTCTCACTGAAAATTAGTTCACCGATATATGTACAGTTTAAATCGGAAATGGGGAACTGTAAAGGTTGAATTAAAAAAAAAACTATCGGGAAAAATCGTAAAAAATGAGTAGAAAACGAAAAAAAGCTTTTCTCGGTGTTTTACATTTAAACTTTAATGTCCCCGTATTTGGATTTAAAATATAAATATTTATCAGTGACATTTTGCTCAGTGCATCGAGCATAAAATTTAATAAAAATAACGATAATGATTATGTTTGTACTTGAGAATTCTAAATTAAATATAAATATTTGACAAAGTTTAAATTTATACGAAACTGGTTTCATATTAATTAAAACACTTAACTCGTGTGTTCATGTCATAATTTAATGCGCAACTTAATCAAATAAAACATTTCATAAATTTACAGATCGAAGTGTAGACGCTAAAATGTAAGATAAAGGGCATATTTTATAATTACTGAGATAAAAATATCAAAATGTCCTGGAGCCATTTGTCTTCATATGTTTGACATATTAATCAAAACACTCTGATCTTAAAATGACAAGTAATATGAATATATGACCTGTAAGTCAGTCTTAGAACATAGATAAAAAGTTTCAGTGGTCTAAACAGATATTGACTCTGTCAAAGAAAAATATTTGCCGTCAACTGTAATTATTACTGATGGTCCGCCACGATTCAAGAAGAATAGAGTGAAGAAAAATAAACGCTCGCGAATTAAATAAAGAGTTTGTTATCTTTATTCGGTTCCAAATTTAAACAATGGAGAAATTCCGTAAATAAGAATTTTACGCCCTTATTTATAAGGTATTCTGAGTTATAAAAAAAAACTTTTGACATCAGACAATCTCCCGCAGAAAAGCTCTTGTAATTTAGACGTATAAATCTTCCTATTAATAAAACCTCTTCGACGTCATTACGAAGTAATTGAGAACCCTTTAACCTGATGTTCGATAATTATTTTTTCAACAGTCTAGTAGAAGTTTCGTTAGATAGTTGAAGTTGTTGGAATCATAAATTAACCAGTAATTAAGTTATCCAAAAAGAATTTCGAATTTTTTAGATGACGGTTGAACGCCACAACTTCTAAGGAGTTTTTATCAAGTTTCTTCTTACATAATAAATTGACTGCAATATTATTTACAGACTCATAATAATAGAAATTTTAATTGTTACTTTACATGAAACTTTACATTACAATTCTTCAGTGTACCCTCGAGTTTATTATTTTACAATTCAGAAAAAAAGATATAAAGTCATAAATAACGTGGTATTTATTGACAGCCTTCTATTACTTGTTCCATTTCTTGTTAGAATAATTATGTAACTGGAAAATTGAGGCACTTAATTGAATTAAATTATGCGAAAGCGTATCTCGACAGTTTCTATCGTCGAATTAACAAATTAAACGTGCAAACATTATTCTCGTGTGCATTTAAAGCAAGATCTGCTTCCTCCCAAGTCCTTTGTCGTCGATAGTAATTAGCTGGAATGGAGGTGATGTAACTTCTTTATGGATGTATATTTATTGCTTTTTAAAGGACGAAGTTTTAGCCCGTTAAACTATCACCCATAAAAGAAAACTGTGTCATATAAAAACCGCTTAAGTTTTTTTTTTTTATCTTTTGTGAATATTAATAAAAAGTTGCATAATACAATGAAGAAATTAAATAAACTTTAAAGACGAAAGTTCATAAGCGTTCTAAACTTCTTCCAACATTTGCACTGAATCGTTATTTCATCATGTAACATTTTATCAGAACATAAACTCATTAATATTGAAATAATTATTATACAGAGATTAAGAACTCTTTGATTTGAAATAAAAAAACTTTCTTCTTAAAATTTAACAATCGATAAGAAATTATTTTGTTGAACTAATGCGTTTTGAATGATATCGTGTGAGTTATTTAAACTGCGCTAAAAAATTAACATCACTTGGACTCAGTAGATCTTCATGTGTTCTCGGAGTGTTTGCACGAGATGATCACTCTCAAAGGCTCCAGTTCAGAATGGTATCTCCAATTAGACCTTAGCGTAATAGCAGAGCTTCAGCAGATAATGCAAACAATAGTACCTGCACTTAGATCTTGGCACTATAACTTAGAAGCATGCCAGAGCAAGTGATGTTTGTAATTGAAACGTAGTGTGTATGGTTACATCCCCAGTAGTAGAATAACCATAAAGAGATACAGTATAGACTGCTTACATCTGTGGAAATCCTTGTTTCAATGTACTGTGTAGGACACTGGGAACAGAAATGATGGGTGTGAAATATTGAAACGTGAAGATAGCCAATTGCCCTATACGAAACCTAAATGTCCTTGTACAGAGCATATAACAAAACCAGAGTATTCAATAGGGAACTGTAGAAATCACTCCAGTTTACTAATGAATACCCATTAGAGACCAAAAATCCTTTATACCTGTTTGTAATCATGTTTATCATTTTCAAATATTCTGTTTTCTTTTTTAATGGAAGAAATTAGTGATATTATTTTTAACAACAGTCTCTATTATAAAAAATTAGTTTAAACTAGTTTTTAATAGATTAATAATACAAAACTAATTTTAAATAATTATTTTCATAAATTAGTTCTAACAAAATAAACATGTTCACTCTCTAAATTTAGTTTACACGTTTTTTAAATACTTTGTTATTCTGACAATTGATGGTTAAATTTAAAGAATTGCATAAAGAAAAGAAAGAAAATATTTTATTTTCGAGCACGATCAAACCAAGCAATATAACAAAAATATATTTCCATGCGGCAAATAACACTTTAAAATTTTTTATTTGCATATTTTACTTTTTCCAATTTCAAAAACTCATAACAAACTAAAATACATAATATTCGTAAAAAAAAAAAGAAACCAGAGAGTGCTGAAATTGTTCCACTCAAACGCGAAGTAAAATCAAGAGCTGTTACATGCTACATAATTTTCTCTGAAACGAAAACAAGTAAAATGAAAGCATCAAAATCCAGTTCGCATAATTCAGTTTCATCTCGTCTTTCTTCACATTCGCAACTTATTACCACAGTTGAAATGTTATAATTGAACAAGATGAAAATAAATTTAAACAAAAAAATAAGTCCGTTAAATTACTTATACTTATGATTAAAAATTACGTTATTCAATGATCAATCATCACGAATATAAATACATTTTTTTCATTCAGAACTATTTTAAATCTGATCAAAACATCGAGTGATAATAAATTTGTATTTCACATGTTATAAAACTAACTCAACCGATGCAATAATAGTAAATCGGTAGTAACTCGTAATATAATCTTCGTTCCGCACGAGTTATAATACAATTTCGTCAATGGTCGTGTGTATGTTTGCTAAATATAAAAAAAAAAAAAACGTGAGCTAGAAGCCTGTGCGGGAAACCTGGGTCATCTGTCAGTGTGGCAGCAAACAAAAAAAATTGGCAAGCTTCCATCGAGAGCTTTTCAATTAGATAGAAAATGTGAAAATAATTTCAATTAGGGTGTGCAACAGTCTGCGATGAAAATTTCATAGGTTGAATATTGATGAGCAAGCAATGGATAGGTTGTGTATCATGAACTACACGAGTGGGAGGAGTTCAGAATCGTTATGCTATACTGCATTACTGACATAGTATAGTATAGTGCACGTCATGAAGTATTGTGCATCTACGATGAGCCGCATATATCGATAACTTATTATCCCGCTTACACGAGGCAGAAAGCATTGTAGATTTACAAGTAGCCGCCAACAGCTGCAATTCGAACTAACCAACGCTATGGCAATTCAAAAGATTTCGTGCACTGCGACGTCGGCAAACACTCATTTTGCTGCGACACTTCTTTGCATTTTGCAACTTCGTGCGGAAATCGCCTCGCGCCGACTTTATGTGCCATTATATCAGCGACGAAATGTTTGTTCCGCGGTTTTAAGAGATGCCGTTATTGTTACACTTTACCGAGCTTCTTTGCTTTTCGACGAGATTGCTGTTCTTACGATACTCAAGCAAAATCAATCTGTCGATGCGATAGAACGAGATTTATATTGTCTTCATTCATGGTCAATGTAGCTTTACAATGGTTCACCTATTTATTTTTAATGCAGCATTACTTTTAAATACAAATTATTTCGATTCGATTTTTTGTCATATATAATTTTTTTTTTTTTTATATATAATTTATTCGTTTGAGATTAATTTGATATTTTTCATATATCACTCTGTAACAGTTGGTTTGTGACAATGAAATTAACATTTTATACTGCAAAATATATGTGACTATCAACATTGTTAAAAAAATACTGTCTCTAAATAAAGCAAATATTTTATCATTGTTAGGATCCCATGTAGCTTTGTCATTCATTAACCCATTTCGTTAATCAAATGATGTTTACACTGAATACATTCAGAGGAGTTTTTTGACTGTAACAAATACGACAAAAGTCATGGCTCTAGAATGTGTTACAAATTCCATAAAAATAAATTGTTGAAATTGTTACAAATTTTTTTTTAATGTCAAAAGTTTTTACTTTCACTAGAAAGTAGTACAATTTTAGTCATTGAATAGAATAGTTAATGCCATAGAATAAGTTTTATATTTTAATTTGGTAATGTTTTTGAAATCGAAGAATTCGAATTCAGAGGAAATTGCTTCTTCGGCAATAGCAATATCTTTTCATGTACATGTTCTTGAAGAAAGATTTCAGCATGTGTTTCTTGTTACATTAAAGGAAATTGAGGTATAAAAAGACTCCTTTCATTGTGTTATAATATACTACAGAGAACAATTGTGGTTTGCTTTAGATAATAGAAGAAAAAAAATTTAATTGGTCAATAAAATATGTTTCGTAATGTCACCAAAATGCAATCTAATAATGCATTCAGTCTAATGTAATTAAACATTAAAAAAAGTTGTGAAATTACTCAATTATAAATTCATATCGATTTTCATTCTAGTCGCAGTACGCTAATTAGTTTACACTAATTACATCATTAATTCAAATTGGTTACGTCGGAAGAATGATTTCGATATTAACTGACCCAGATTCAAGATCATTTTTCTCTCCACTTTAATATTTGTAATCATTTTTATCGTCGATACTTTTTGTGGCAGTATGACTTTAAATTGATTTCAGCCATCAAATAACTATCATCATAGATTATAGAGAGAATTTAATAGGTTACAATTTCATATAAAAAAAGTAGAGATACTGTAAATAAAAGTTCCAAATTACGTGGTTATATTCAGTATATCATTTAACTTTGATAACATTAACCAAAAATTGATTCTATTTCGGTATGATTTTTTAAAGCATTTTTGTTCAATTTCCCTCTCAAATTTGAAGCGTAATTTGATTATAAATATTGTAAGTTGTTTTTGTTAAGAATCTTTTTTAAATGCTCTTTAATTAGTGGAAATTAAATTTAGGCCAGATTAAATATACGTTTCACTACTTAAATACTAAAGGTGTTTGTTTATTTTACGTAGTCCATATTTAGAGCATTTTCTCTGTTAGTAAAAAAATTTGCCAGGTGACACATTTCAACAAGTTTAAAAATATATTATATTTGACACAAGAAAAATTACTCAATAATACAAGAGATATAGAAAGAATGTTTTATACATAACAACCAGTGTTAATCCTTCAAACCTTCTATCTTTTTGTTCAATTATTTGTTTCCATATCTCTCATCGTTCGTCTATACAGTATTTATGCATTTCATTCTATCGCATATACCCTGTCAGTATTGATAATTTCAATTTGAAAGATAAATAGTTAGTCACATATAGATAAACAATACTATAAGTAGAAGTTTCTAAACTTCACTGTCGTAAATTTCTTCGAAAGAAAAATGCAAAATATAGTATATTTATTATGAACTTAATTGTTCATATTATAATTTTATGTATTTATACTATGTTAATAAAATATAAAATATATACTTTCAGAAAATATTACGTGCAGCATAAATTCTGTGACCTAAAAATAGAAGTTGAACCCTATTTAACGGCTAAATAGTGTCGATCCATACGCAATATGCTTCAAACTCCCATAAATGTTGGATTTAATCTACAAGTCCCCTGCGCCTGACACTCTAATATTTAATGCCACTTTACAGACATTTTACAATGCCTTCTGATTTAAGAAGGAAACCTGGAAAATATGTTGACCGTGTTACTAAAAAGAAAATAACTTCCTAACTTTCTTGGCAATTAAAAATATGCATTGACCCAAATTCAATTAAAGAATACTAACGTGCTATTTTCATTAACAAGGGATTTATCCGCACTGAATGTCTCTAGAATCATTAAATCATAGTTACACTGAGAAAAAAATTGTATGCAAAATTACTATTTTCTATATCACTTTGGGCATATCTCCGGAAAATGAGAAATTTTGATATTAATAATAGTAAAATTTGATATGTGAAATATCTGAAAATAGTATAAACATATTAAATTTTACTATTATTAATAATACACTAAGAAAAATTAGATATTAAAAAGTACCAACATGTTTGTAATCTGAATACATATGAAATGAGATAAAAAATTTTACTAACACTGATTGTAAAATTTGTAATCATATGTGGCACAAAAATGTTGGTACTTTTTAATATCTAATTTTTCTCAGTGTATCAAAATTTTTTATTTTCCGGAGATATCCCCAAAGTGATATGGAAAATAGTAATTATTCATATCATTTTTTTCTCAGTGTAGATGGAACCCATTGAGAAATAACCCTCTCATCGGTCACGTGTGTTTGTTCCCTTGATGCATGTGCTACTTTGGGTATACGTCTATAGGGAAAAGTCGCTAAAACGTGACCATTGAGGAGTTAATGGAATAATCCCAGTAAAGTAAACCACTATCGTTCGATTTCGTACATTATTCTGAAAGTTTCGTATACGTATTCGTGAGATGGTATCCATTCTAAAGGATCTAACGGAATACGCATTTTCGGGAAAACTCGCTAAAATGATAATCACTCCAACTGACGAAAGTTAAACTGTTGAATCATTTGATTCATCGCGAGCCATGTATCACCATTTATCGAGGAATATCAAACTCACATCAACATTTCGTGACTTGAAATTTTCAGTAGTTCTCGAAATCCTTGGGGAGGGGGGGGGGAGATATCGCTCCGATCAATGCTCATTTAAAGTGCAATCGTTCAGGTGCGATTTGTGAACCAGCCGTGTTTAAAGGATTTCCTTGAAATTTAGAATCCTATCTCTTGTCATTTTTATGGTTCTGTAATTTAAATTGTATGATTTCAATTTGTTACTTTTGTTACTGTTGGGTTGGAATTTTTGTTTCGAAAGCTTTTGCAACAGATCATTACTGAATATAGAATTTAAAAAAAAAAAAATGAAATTGAATGTTAATTATTTCCTTTTTTCTTATTTTGTTTGATCGCAGGCGTTGGTGAAATTTTTGGCAGAGGCTCATCGAGGTGTTCACGGATTTGTAATAGACGAGAACGGTAATCCCATTGAAAAGGCGTCTGTCAAAATTAAATCCCGCGACATTAGTTTCTTCACAACAAAATATGGAGAATTCTGGAGGATTTTGTTGCCAGGTGTCTATAAGTTGGAGGTAAGGAATTTAAGTATTTCAAATTTGTAAAAAAAAATTGCTCGAAGTAACTAATTTTATTAAATCATTTTTTTTTTTTTTTTGTAAAACAACAAACGGAAGAGTACTTTTTAAAGTGTCAATAAACTATAAATAAATGTAATGAATAAACGGTTCTTTGACTTTTTGAGGATAACATTGATGTTGTCCCTTTTGATGTCTTCTTGAAAGAGATACGGCCGAGTAAAACTCTTTATATACGTCTGACGACATTAAAAGTACACGGTTCTATAAATAAACCTGTAGGATCGCCTGAAATGGTATTCCTCTATTCAGGAATTCGGTGCCGTCATTAAATTTCCATTTCTCGGCATATAACGATCGGGGTAAAAACGTCCCAAACGCGCGCGCGGTCGGCGGACCGATACGTATCTCTGTAATGCACTGAATTGAAGACGTCAGAAGCGACTTATTCTCGATAAAAGCTTATAAAACAATTCAATTATTCGAGACAATTTCGCGGACCGAGCCGCGTCAAACTGGCACAATTTCACATTCATTTCCTATTCCAAATGTGAAGTTCATTATCGAAAATACAATTATCGAGTTATAACCATTTTCATGTCAAGTCCATTGAAGTACAGAATTTTGATTTGTCAATGAAAAAACCACAAACAAAAATGAATGAACTCAGATTATTCTGTTGAACTTTTGTTACGGTCAAAAGTTATTCATCACTTTTTCGATAAATGAGATAAAAAAAAAAAAGAGAATGAGAAAAATAATTTTGCTTGGTCGGTCTTTAAGAGGTCGAAATGAAGCAGCATCGTCCTTTTGGTGTGAATGGAACATTGACGTCGTATCTGCCTCTTTCAGGTATACGCCAACGGATATGCACCAAGGGAGGTTGAGTTTATGGTAGTGGAACAGCATCCCACGCTTCTCAACGTGACCCTGTACGCCACCAAGGTAGGTCTATCGTTCACCACCACTACCCCGATAGTTGTGGCACCTTATCGCGCATGCAAACGATTCCCCGACCCCCCAAACCACCACGCCAAAGACGTATGACGTTGGTATCGAAAATTCACTATCGTAATGCAAAACGGACTGACGCGTTATCCATACATTCTCCGACTGCTGTTCGATGAAAATGCATCCTAGCCCAGGCTTTCGAGCTCATTTAATCTATCTAACCCATTCCTGTTTTCTCCCATACTAGAAACATTTCCCTATCGCCTATTATTATTATTATTATTATTATTATTATTATTATTATTATTATTATTATTATTATTATTATTATTATTATTATATTATTATTATATTCGGATACAACAAATATAATAATAATAATAATAATAATAATAATAAAAGTTGCAAATTTTTGAGGTTATCCCATAAGAACAATGTTAATTTCAAAGACGAATATCTAAAAAAACTAGACGGTAAAGTGGTCTGAAATTTTAAGAGTTGATGTATTTTACTTTTAACTATTGTCAGTTACAATTTCAAAGCAAAATCTTGGATTTTTATTTTCCTATGTAACTACCCATAAGCAAACTATAGCTAATGTCCATACTTCCTTAACGAGTGCAATGTACCGAGATTTCCTGGACAATCAACTGCCACTGATAAAATTTTATCTAAAATAGGTAAACTGTTTAGTTGGCATTTGTACAGCTAAACAGTTTGGCTATTCTAGGCGAACGTTTGACTATTCTAGGTTAAAAATTGGAACAATTGGAACAATGGAAAGTTAATGTATTTATAATTTCTTACTAATCTAACCTAAAATGACAGATAAATGTGTTAACCTATTCGAGTGAATCAATTTTTTCAGTATTTCAGATGTAGACTTGGAAGTGCGACAGAACATGTGGTTTCAACATGAGGGTTGCCCAGCACATTATTCGATATTAGCACGCGAAGCACTTGATTTTTTAATCTTACGTCGCCAGATTTTTGTTTGTGGGGATATCTGAAAGAAAAAGTGTACAATCAAGTGCCAACAACTCGTGAGGACATGATTCAACGCATCAGGAATGCTTGTGATGAAATTGACAGAAACATGCTTCTACGTTGTACACAGTCTTTCGGAATACGGATAAATAAATGTATTGAAGCTGGAAGTCAACATTTTGAACATTTACCTGATTAGTAAGAATCAAAGGCACTCGGTAAGATTAAGCACCCTGAAAAGTGAGAGGCAACGAGACTCACTAAAATAAAGTACCCCGAAGGGAACAGAAAACTACTACGTCTACGTCGTTGTTCCTGGGTTACGCTAAAAGTAGTTGATTGAATTGGTGAACCAACCAGCTACAGGTCACCACTTCGAACTGTACCTGTATAATTTGTGATAAAAGCGTCTCCCAGAAATGGGGAGGGGGTGAATTTGCAGAAAAAATGAGAATATATAAAAATATTTTTATTTTCTTTATCAAAATTTCTCTAATCTGAAAATATCTTGAGAATTTATTTAATAAAAATTATTTTTACGATTACTACGCCATCTGTCACGAATACAAAAAAACGTTCCGAATAATAGTTTGTTATTTTTTATGGTATTTCCAAATCTGCAATAATAAATAGGGGTCCCATTTAAGATTTTAAAGTTAAAGTTAAGTTAAAGTTAAAGTTAAACCCCCCTTTACCCCCTAATTGCTATCGGAGGGGGTTAATTTTCGCATAGGTCAATGGCCCCTTGCAAAACATTAACTTTTCATCTGGGACATTTTTTTCGTACGATGCATATTTATCGAGATATTCTGCTTTGTCAA
>JABFQA010001356.1:0-14060 GCA_022817065.1 Probaryconus sp. ZL-2020 | reverse complement strand
ATGTCTTTTCTAAAAATGTTTTTACACTGATCATTTATCTACATTTAAATCCTTTTAAAATTTATTGTACATGAGTTAACTTCACTCGTAAACCAGAAACTATTTAACAAAGCAAATTTAATTTAGTTCACTTGTGCTTTACGTTAATTTACAACCAATTTCTGGCATTACATATATATATACCATTTGCAAGGCGATTTACAAGGCTCTGGGAAAAAAAATTCTTAATTTATCAAAGGATTTTATGATTTTTAAAATAACGACATTAGAATGGTACATAAACGTTACGGGCGAATAAAAAGCTCACACACCTGACATAAAGGGTTAAATCAGTCAGAATTTTATGTAATACTTTATGGCATCATTTGTAGTATAGGGGCTGTAAATCATGTATTTCAAGTTATATCACATACGGACAGTATGATATAATACTGAGACTAGCTTTACGATCAGAACGGAAGGAAAATATGATTTGTTATATTTTTCGGTTTTCAATTTTGTAAGGCATATTATTATTGGCTTTTCGGACGAACAAAATTCCACTTCACTTTTGTTTATTAAAATTTTATTGCACCGAAACTATATCAAATTGAACAAAATCTCATGTTATTGTTAACATTTAATATTAGAAACAGTAATATTGCTTGTTATTTATAATGCAGAGTTAAGTAGAGTTTATGATTCCGCTTTGAAAAATCTCGACGCGGAAAATGTAATGTGACTATAATGGAAATAAATCAAACGGCAATAGATTTGAAATCTGCATTATGATTTATTGGCGCAAAATATAAATGCGAAAGGTCAGGTTTCCCAGGGAAGGCGATAACTCAGCAGCATCATGCGTCGACGACTTTTATGAACGCGTAGAAGTTCTTACGTTGTTACGTCACAACTCTGACCCCGATCGTGGGGATCATTTACCTTCTACACAATTTTCTAAAATAACGTCAGCGAAGACTATACGCGCTGAAATAATTAATTTTCGTCAGTTGAAAATTATTGTAATTTCTTTTAACTACTAACAAGAAAAGCTTAAGATCCACTTGAAAAATTAACCATTAGAATTTAATAAAAGTACACGATGTTGTTTATAAATCATTTTATTTTTGAAATTCTCTACGTTACAATGAAAAATGTTTGTTCTGCTTATTCATTAAAGACAACAAAACACGACCAAACGCCATTTGACTCCTTTAATATTACAGGATTGAACTGAAATGAAATGACATTATTTTAAAGCGAATATCATGCCAACGTGATATTTCAAGAGGAAAAAGTTTCATTCCGTAAATTGTAAATGAAGCGAGCTGACCAACCTATCCATACACAAATATAAGCTAACTAGATTTGGGACATGAAACTCTGAACTGGCATACACAAAGCAAAGATTAAAGCCATAGATAAGATTACCACTTTTAATACAAATCAAATGTTAAAAAAGTTTTGTTCACGTATCTTCTCTAACAAAATTTGAATTTCGAAAAAACAAAATTTTTTTTAAGAATTTTGTTCTTATAGAAAAAATTCTGATGAAGATTTTGTGATTTTCGCAGAGGAAATTAGAAGAAGCGTCGAACACTTATATTGGGATTTAGATTATGTTGAAATTTAAAACGGTTAATCAAATTCCTCGTCAGTTAATGGCATGACATCCGACATCTGCAGGTATAACATAATCGCAGTACTAAACTTAATGCAATTAGTAACTTCCGTGGACGACCTCTCATTGTTGTGCGCGTTATGTACTATCACGTGGATTGAACTATCCTCCGCTACATATACTTTCATGAACATGTACCAAATGTGCAACGACAGGATCATTTTAATGCGATTCAGAAGTACCAGGTACTGAAACTGTGAAAAGTTTTGCAGCATATCATACTATGTAAGGTTCCCCAAAATAATCTAGGATCTCCACGTAAAAAATTAAAAAAAATTGAAAAAAAAATTTTTGTCACTCGCAGAAAAATGTTACCTGAAATTTTACCATATTTCTGGCAAAGCAGACTTATAAGTCAAACTAAAAAAAAAAGTGCTGAAAAATGCAGAAAACATTATCATAAAAATAGTAAATTTTCTGATAATTTGAAATACTTATGTGTTTATAAGAAAATTTACTATCTTTATGGTAATTTTTGTCAGCTTTTTTTCAGCACTTTTGTTTAGTTTGACTTATAAGTCTGCTTTACCAGAATCATGGTAAAATTCAACTTAGATTTTTCTGCGTGCAACATAGATAAGCTTTATTGTGATAAAATGCATCTGTCCTTTTATTTATTTCTCGCAATTTTCAATGCCCAATTAAAGATTTCAAGTGAATTTAACCACCTGTCACTCAAAGTGTTTTCTTACTTTTAAATGTGTGCGAGTACAGACAACCCTCTAGGGAATTGTCTGATTTTACTTACCCATGTAAAGTTTCGACAGTTGTTTCAAAGCATCGCAAAAGTTACGATTAAAGAGGGAAAAAATCGATTTCTTTTTTATCGTTTAGTTGGTAATTAAAAATTACGTCTTCACTTCGAGTCAGGGTTACTTTCTCGAGCATTAAAAGGCAATAAATTTCTCCTTAATGATGTTTTATGGCGGTATTTAAAGATGACTGTCGAATTTTTCCCCAAATGACTAATGTATTTTTCTAGACTTATCCACTTGCGAATATAAGAAAGTCGATCTCTTCGTAATAGTAACTAATCAATTCCAAACATGGGAAATTAATTTTCTTCTTTTGTTTGATGACAAGGGAAAAAAAATCCTTAATTTACATCTGCCAAAACGTTGGCAATTAAGTGAGCGAGAACGTTGTACAACTTAACGAAGCAATCTGCAGCTGACTTGAGCGCGCACATGCAATACGCGCGAACGAAATTATATTCGCTTTATACGTTAATTGAATATCGAAAGTTATAAAAACATAAGCGATGCACGATGGGCAAAAACCAAATTTTATTACCAACGAAGTCGGCAATTAGTAAGGGTGTATATACGAGACAATAATATAATTATTTCACTGTGATTTCGTCTTTTGACACGGTTTGAATTAACTCCTAGTAAATATTTTTAATATTGAGATGTCATTAATCAGGACTCGAAAAATCAACGGTTCAAATCTCAAGGTTCATTGATACTTTCAAAAATGAATACAATCATTTCTAAAAACTTTCAATATCTAACTTCACTAAAGATTTTGCAAATTCTTTCTTTAAGTTGCTTTTCGTAAATTGTTAAAGATGTTCTTCGTCTTTGCAATTTCTTTAGTGAAGTTTTTCTTTTTACAATTTTTTCGATTAACTTCAGATACATTTTTTCACCCTCTTCGAAATTCATATGTTTTCATTGACAAAAGTTTTGCAAAAGCAACTAATCCCTGTTTTTAATCAGGATTCATCGTTACAACTTCAGAAATAGATAGTTGAGGCAAAGCAAATTGGGTTGATAAACTGGCCTCTTCTGGTTATGAATAGAAGTTAACCATGGCCGATGGAAATGGCGCACGAGTGTGTACAGGAGGAGCACCACTACAATGCACCTCGACATATTTGTGCTGGACTTGACCTGCCTATATAATATTTTCATTAAGACCGATTAATACCGGATAGTTTCAGGCGGAAATAAAACTCCACTTGACTCTCCCTTCTCGACTTAGAAGTAATTGATTTATAACTCAATTATTTGAGAACACGACAAAGAAAATCCTTGCTATTCCGATGACAATTTTGCTCTCTCTTCTTTTTATTTCATTTCGATCTGACTATCTCTTGGAATATTAATCGAAGTTAGGAATTATTTAAATTCCCTCTGTCCTGTCGTGTTTATTCACTTTCGTTCGAGCTAAATGCGTTACAAGTGTCTTTGATGAATATTTTAATTCGACGCCAATGTAAAGGGCGTGTAATAAAATTCAACTTTCTTCAGCAAAAGTTAAAAGATTAATGGGCGAATAACGAGAGAGATAATGTTTTTTGCTGATAATTAGTAATCAAGAATTTTACATAATACTCTTTTAATTGGAACATTTTAAATAGCAGTTGGACAAATTTTATATTTTATATTTTTATTTTCGGTAATAATTTGCAATACATGTCGTGGGAAAATTGGGAAAAGAAATTATGAGTTTTACAAGACTCGTCCCTTTTCTTAATCTTTCTTATGGCCCCTTTTTTTGTTCCATTGGTCCATGTATCATATATTTGACGTAAATCTGATTAGAAACGACCAGATAATTGAACCGCCTTCGAATAGAACCTCTATTTATTTGACAAAAATCTAAGTAAGTCGCCCACGTATTTGACCTGAATTTAAGTAGTACAGCTTCGCATTCGATCAGACACCAAGCAATTCCTCTACATTACGAAATCGTATTATACGATTCATGATGAAAATTAAAAAGGTATTTTAATTTCATTATAAAGGTAAAGAATTACAAAAAAATTTCTGAAAAAAGAATTTTTCCGATCCGGAAAATTGCTGATTTATAAAGGCATTTTTAATAACGTAATTTTCTATATCACATAATCAACATGTTCAATTTTACAGCATAAGCGAACGATCAATGGTTATCGAAATATATTTTGTATCAAGAAATGAATGACCCAGACGCAAACGCGATAATCATATTTTATCAGGACCTCATTTTCGCCGAGGCATTAATGTACGTCGACAAGTTTCACAGATCATTAAAACGAAGATATTAATGGAACATTCCTTTGTTTTCCGTACCGTTTGATATTTAAGATCGACAGAAATCAGAGTAGACAGCCTGATCGATATTATCATAAATCTCGAAAGGTTTCAAAAAAAAAAAAAAAAAAAAAAAAGAATCTCGTAAATTTATTCTTCAAAAATATCTGAAAAAATGTTTGTTCGTCAATACTTTTTCAATTGCAATTTTTCTCTTTTTCTAACCATCAGATTTGAAAACGCAAATCAACAATCCGACAATTTCTAAATGAAGCATGAATATTTGATCAGAAGTTTCTCACAGATGAAATAAAGCGATGTGACTTTAGGCAGAAGATGTATTTGGCAAAAAGGGAATTCGTTGTGGAATGGACTGTCATTTTACACAGGTTTGAGCAATTCTCTAGTTTGGCTTGGAATCGTCTAATGGCTCGTGTGTATCGCATGCTGATGATCAAACTATTCCAATAGAGCGTATTGCCAACAGTCTGATAGCCTACTGGGCACTTCTCGCCGATGTATTAGTGCTCACACCGACACGCGTCAATTCATACATGAATCTTGGAGATAAATTCTCACACAGACTCCCAGCAATTTCGGGTGTGTTGAAGCAACGGGCTAAACGCAAATGGGCATACATTTGAGATGGGCTCTCGATATATTCTCCCCTTTCGTGTACGTGTGACAGAATCTATGTGCTGGTATATACTTGATGTATATGTACGGGCATACCTTGGTTCTCGTCTCTATTGAACTGATAAGCAATGAGATGGTCTACAGAGGCTTGGGAAATCACAGTGGTAGCAGCGATACACAAATCTCGTTTAAATGATAGGTACACCTGACGCTGTCCGATTGCGACTAATAACAGAGTTATTCCATGTACCAGGAACCTACTCAATAACCACCGCCATGTAAAATACGTTACAATGGTCCAAGTTTAACAAGTTGTTCATTCAGTTATTAACAATCTATAAATACTTCAACATTATTCTTTCATCGATTGAACTTATCTTCTTTTTTTTTTAACCTGAAAACAATCTCAACTCTTTTTTTTTTATCGCAAAGCAAAGAATCTTTTTATGGAAGAATCTCTTTTCAAACGTTCCTTCAACTCAAATACTTAAAATACGCAACGCCTGAGAAAAAAAAAGTCATAAACTACACGTCTTCTTTAAAGAGAATCACTTGAAAGTGAAAAATTGAATACTTGTGTCTTTTTGTAGTTTGAAAGTATTCAGTTTGAAAACTGTAAATTTATACTCGAAGATAATAAATTTAGCTCCCTGAATCCAAAGAAAGTACATTTAACTTTCATACAGTCAAGCGATTTACATACGTCGAAAAGTTGTACTTGAAATTGAATCGACTAGACTTCTTTATACACATTTTAATCAAACTTATAAGTCATTCTGTCTTTCCAACTTCCATCAACTGTTTCACTTAAGAACCAAGATGATGGGTAATAATAATTTCTTACTCGACTTCGTCGAGACATTTCTTATCTAATCCATCACTTATGATTTAATGGCGTCAATGTTTAAATTTGAGAATTTTTGATTAAATTCCATCGTCGGGATGAGTTTAATTTCAATTAAACCACTTTAACGAAAGTTAAATAATCACACATATAATTTCCTCCTTCTGAAATTTTCTTATCCACGGTCTATTTGTACAAATTGTTATCAACTACGCGCTATTAGTTCATTTCATTAGTAAAAGATGCATATTGCATTCATGCAAAATTTTTACTTTTACTCTCTTCCTCTTCGCTAACTTCATTTTCATTCTTATCTTAATGAAAAAAGTTTGCATTTTATTCAAATGCATTTTTAATACTCTGCAAGATATATTCGTGATCCGGCCAATTCATTTCATTTTATCAGATGCAGAATAACGATAAGACAGAAAAAGTAATTTTCAAATCAAATCAATGTGTATATATTTGTATTTCTTATATAACGTCCATACGAAATAATTGCTTTATTCTGTTTCAAGTAAAACATGTTAATTCCATTCTGAGCACATTGCGTGATAAAATTGCTAAACTTGTCATTGTAATAATGGAACTTTTAGTCTTGTATTCGATTAAAACTGATTTTTGTTTACGACAGTTGATTTAAAAATGTTTTTATAATAAAAAAATATGATGCGGATAACTCGAGAAAACCCTGTATATATCCTTTATATTATAATATACCCCCTCTAAGAATGAAATCAGCTGAATTGAAAATACAGGAATTTTCTTACGAGTATATAAAAAACCCCATTGCTTTTGCATATAAGAAGATGAAAACGTAAATGAACCGAATAACGTCGTAACGGTTTAATGTTCTTTATTTCGTACTTAACGTAGAACCTAGATATTCCTTTTATTATTTTAACTGTTGGAATGTAATGAATCATAAATCATCTCGCTGCATATAATTTTTAATCAACCTCTGAAAGATGAAAAATAGAGAATTGTTTCGCAAACAATAAATTCACATCACGTTATGAGAGTTTTAACTACAACTTGTTCTCCTGATGCTTAATCAAATATGTTTACTTGTCGATGAAATACTGCTTTATGTGAGATACAATATCAATTTTGATGAATTATTTTCAGTGGAGATCGACTTTATAAAAGTTCTCGTGATATATCAATTTGTTATAACTTTTGGGCTAATTGTTATTGTTAGATTCGATACTCAGATACTTTTCGTAGAAGAAAATAAAATAATATCACAGTGAGTCAAAGAATATTAATGAGGGGAATTTGTTGATGAGGTGACCATCTGTTTTCTCTCCCCAGTCGAAGAATTTGTTTGTGCTTTTATTATTATACCACCTGCTTCTTTATTATTATCTGTTTGATGAAATCGTATCGGCTTTTACCAATTGGAAAATACGATTATTAATGAAATAAAAACATAATGTTATGGGTTTCGTTTTTCTTCGCCAATACAGAAAGTAATTGAATTTAATGGATCCTTAGATGAATACACTATAAGAGAGTGGAATTTTTATTAAGGATTGTTCGTTTCCACGCGTGGAGAAAAAGATATGAGATCAATAAAATTGTTTTATTCTGAAACTGCCGCCATATCTCGTTAGGAAGAATTTCGTTCGCTTTAACCATGAAAAATTGTTTTTCAATACAACAAAAATAAATATTTATTTTATAGACGGTCATAAACTTTCACACTGAGTGAGATTAAAGTGCAGCAATTTTTTGTTAATTTTTCGTTCGTCACGTAACCATGAATTTAAAGCTAATATGTTACGCCACTTAAATAATAGTTTTTCTTGATAATTGCGGAGGAAAAAATATGATGAATTGTTTCAAAATGTGCTCCTGAATTCTTTCACATTATAATATCTGTCGCACTTCTTTTCCCCTTGACTCGCTCCTTGCGTTAATGAATGAACGAATTTAGTTACGCGATGACTCAATTCATTAATAATCGTCACTACTTTCCAGTTTATTTAAATGTTAAGAACATTAGCAGTTCATTTCAAACTTCTCTCAATTAATTATTACATTTGATCAGCAAAAAATATAATAATTTCGGCAAAAATAAAATAATAAACCGAACAATGAAGTATGAGAAAAATTGTGTACGATGTTTATGTCGGGAATAAGAATTATGTAATCCATTTGATCCGTAAATTCTGTATCAATAGAATTCGATCGGTTTTATGATCGCAAAAGTAATCTGTAAAATCCTTAAATAAGTGCACGTAAGGTATTCCTTCAATTCTCGTTTGACCTCGATCTTCCGCGATTCCACTTCCTTTGGCAGCGCTCGCAAGGATTAGGGACATTTTCTTACAAGAGACAAATTTGCGACATTTGGCAAAGTGCCCTTTATATCTCGGAAACTTTTTTTCGCTTTAGATTCGAATAAAAAAAAAAGGGGGGAAAGAAAAGTATTGCGGCCAATGGTTGGTCGTTATAAAATCGACATATTTCACTGGCAAACGTGTTTTCTATGTTACTCAACGAAGAATCTCAACTCTTGGGAAATCATTGCAAAAGTGATTCGTCATTGGGGCGTAACGATAAAACGATAAATTCAGATCTGCTTTTTTATAAGGAAACCAAACAAAAGTGTTGTTTGATTCAATTAAAATCAACACGAATCAAATCTGCAACACGAATTCTAAGAAATTTTTGTTTCTTTTTTATTTCATGTGTGTTGAATAAAGACGCGAAGAAGAATAGTTGTATTAATCCTGGTGGAGCACAGGAATAAAAATAATAGCAGGCAGGAATTATTTTAAATTGAGAAACATGGATGGAAAAGAAGAGCATAAAAAGTGAGTCAAACATTTCGAAGTCGAAAACTCATCCTTTCGTCGAATATGGGAGAATAATAGTCGAACGAAATGGAACTCACAGTAGCAGAATTTATAACCCAAGATAAAGTGGTGCGAGAGAAATGGAAATGTAATTCTGTTGGTAGTCTACTGTGATATTAATGGATAATACAGTATGACACTGTGTCATAAGTAAAATCAGTTAATTAAAGCTGAAAATCAAGGTGCCGTGAAGTGCGAAGTAATTTAACGTTTGCATTTTACATTGATTCCAAAGGAATGGCTACATTAAGTAGTCTTACATTGCAAATAAATTTTCCTGAATAAAACTTTCCATTATCATGAAATGATTATTGCATAAATTTCCTTCATCTCTTTATTTTTTGTTCTTACACTTGCCAAAAAGGTTTAGTAACATTTTGTACAAAGTGCACTAAATTATTGCTATTTGCAAAAAATAAAAAGAATGTTCAACAAATAGTGAATTAATACAAACGATTTTTTTTTTCAAATTATTTTCCTGATTGAAAAATCAAGTGATGTTAATTAAAAATGTTTAACGTTATCAGTTCAAGTATAAATAGAAGTGCAAATAAAAAATAGTTGAAAATGCAATTCTCGTTCTGACTAGAATTTAATATAAAAGCAGTTTCATCAAAATATCAGTTGAAATTGTTAAACTGTTTGTTCATTTATTGGAATGATTAATTCATAAAGTAAATTCATCGTTGCTGTTTAATACTTTTTCGTCCACATCAGAGCAAGTATTGTTGTTTTTCAAATAGACGTTTAAGCTTTGCTCAAACGAATTCTCATTTTTAAATGTAATTTAATATGGTCAATATTTCTACGTGAAAAACATTCGAAAGGGAGTGAGAATGAGCGCATATGAAATTTATAATCGTAGAAATGCGTTTCAATGAAATAACGTCAATAGAATTACGAAGCACAGAAAATAACTATATTTACTGATCATATAAATTTATTATTCAACTTTGCAATATATTTAATAATAAACACAGGAAAAGAGACTAAAAGAGAGAGAGAGAGAGAGAAAAGTAAGAGAGAGGCGTCGTAAATAACGTCAACAATGCAAAACATTTTTTTCAATTACGCTTTTATGATTGCTGATTTTATAGTTCCAAAGTAATTTACCTAAAAGATTTTTATCGTTTAGTTTCTTACTTTTGTTATAACGATTTTTATTAAAAAGTTTATTGTTAAGTATACGAGTGAGAAAAAAAAATATTTAAGAATACATAAAAGATTACGATTTTCTATTTCTTTTGTCTGAGAAATTTGACATAGTTTATGTCATGTGACAATGAATAAAATTATTGTTGGTAAAGCATTTTGATGAAGAGAGTGGAGAATTGAATTATGTCCTTCCGACTGCGCCACTGTTTCAATGAACATTTTCACTTATGTGGTATATAAAATGTCAGCGAAGCTTCATTCCGGAAAAGCAGATTCATTTTATGTACGAAGTGTTTCTCAAGATGAAATGTTTCGCTCGTCGTCGATAAGATGAAAACAGAACTCTGAATGCGCGAGAGCGCGAAGTCTCTCTGAATCATATGACAGAATTGATGACTGTTACTCGAACGTGCTTTTGCGTTCTGACAAATAACACGAAAAGTCGCCGGTCTTTTGCGAGGCAAACTTTCCTGCGAGCGGTCTACGGGAAAGTTCTTCTGCTCTCTTAAACGACAAATGCTTTCTGAAACATGTAAGTCATTTTGCGATACCGTTATAGACTCAGAAAATGCGGCTCAAGGCCTCACCTTTACATGCACTCAAGTAGGAGATTTTCATTTTTACTCTTCGTTTAGGAATTCACATTTTTTTTGCAACACTTTAAAGAAGAATTCTATTAAAGGACCAAAAATAAAACATTCATACGTTAAACCGATTTTCAAATGGTACAATTTCTTTGATGCAACTGAATTTCGTTTCTATCAGTATTTGAACGTGGTTCTTTAAAAAACTTCATTTCCAATTTTATTTAAAAATGAGAAACACTTTATTTTTGCAAACTAACATGTTATCGGTTAATATCAGTTTCGTAATATTTGCAGAGTTAGAAAATAGCAATTGGAATCAATATCACATTCGGTAGATAATAATTTGTGGGTAGATTTTTCAAAAATGGATCATCATATTTCATTCAGGTATTACGACATGATATAACGTCTTAACGATTCTTTCCAAAACGTCGAGCCATCAAGATTTCGCAACAGCTTAGAATTCCGGACAGACTAACTTGGAAAATCCTTTCGTCCCATCAACGGATGGAATAAAATAAGCTTTCCAAAGTTATTGTCCAACGAAGCAAAAGCATGTCTATTTGCACGTCTCGCAGTGGTATGCTTTGAGATCGCTATTGAGAGGAGCCAATGCCACACTGGGATGTGTTTCTTTACAAACTCGTGTCCGCTTCTTTCTTTTATGATCCAATCGAATTTTCATTAAAGACGTCTTCATATCAGATGACTCGTTTAAATGGAACTTGTAATCGAAAAACCTCAACATATTTCTGCAAAAGTCAATACTCACTGTGAGAAGTTCGAAACGCGGCAAAAAGGTAAAGATAAAATTATCAGTCCTGTAAGAAATGCCCTTAGGAAATTTCATCTTTGTGTAAATTTAATGTTCCTTTAAAAATTATAACTTTTTCAATTGTCATCGATTTTTCTATCAAATATGTTTTTCTTAATTATTTTCCAGTTCCCATCGATTTTTATCAATTCAAGTTTTAACGTTCCTTTGATAACAAAAGTACATCTAAAATTGTTGATACTCGAGAATAATGCAGATAAGAAAAGTAAGGCAAAAATAACGAGACGTTATAACGAGAATTGAAAATAAAAAAAAAAGGAATACTGATGATTTGACAGTGCACTGAAGATTTCCACATCGCATTTCTTTTAAGAATAAGATATTATTTTTGAACATTCGTATGACAGTATGATAGATAAAACATGAAATACGTCGAACGAATATGGGCGTTGGGCGCATTGCATAATATATTTTACGAGAAAAATATGTCGCAAAACGTGTTTATAATTTTAATGTGTCATTTAGTCTAACGGATGGAATGATAGTGTTGCTGGCAACAGAGAGGGAGATAGAGAGAGAGAGAGAGAGAGAAAGATGAGTGTAGTATTCGAATAAAAGTGAGGCTTTAAAAATATTGTACATATATTGCCTGAAAAAAAGCTTATAAAAATGCATTAGCAGACCTACGGTAAATATTTCACTTGAAATAGTACCACTTGATCTTGAAAGTTCATGCACTTCACGTAATGCTACTTCAGAATATGTACACCAGAAAACACATTAAGCTAGAAAGTACTTACAATTTTATAGAACGTAGTACCGGGTATAGTAATCCTTCTATTTACTTAGAGTAGCTTCTTATACCTCTTATTAAGACGCATAATAGGACAGATTTATGGTCATCATTATTTATAAGCCATTTTAATAAAATGCCAAGGATAAAATTATAATTTTATTTTCACAAAATATCACCCATAGACATCGATGGAATGACGTTGTAACGTTTTAAAAAGAATTGAGAATAAATTACAATGCAACATGTACTGTAAATTTACTTATTTATTGACTGGAGAAAGAACCTGACATTTTTCTAACTTAACTTCATTCTTCGGTAGAAATGAAATTTTTCAAAACGTCTTTATTTTTCCTAATTTATCGAAGGATTTCGGTTTTTCCCTAACCTTTTTGTTGATTCATTATGTCCATGTTTTTTCGACGCTTCTTTCGACTTGGGGTCGTACGTCGAATAAGTACCCTATATGTCCGCTTAATATGTTCAAATATTTTTTCCCTCGACTGAGAAGCAGAGTTTTAAGCTCGAAATTACTGCTGATCTTTCGCATGACGTTTTCGCTTCTGCTTTCTCAACAATCAAATCGATGACTTCACGATGCCATTAACTTGCTGCCATTTATTTCCACGTGCACGTGAAAAAAAAAAAAAAGTATAAGACATCGTGGATGCAAAAAATATAGGAAAAATCATGATCGTGGGAACTTTTTTATCATCGACGTTCGCTTATGAATAAAATATCACCAGGTTGTTTCGACCAATATAAACGAATCTACGACTATTTGGCTGATGTTCTGACCAACTTTCCTGAATGGCAAAATATCTCTACATTTCCTTCGTCTTCACGGAGTTTTGAATCTCTTTCCTTAAGAATGAACTGCTAGTCGCACGTTTCGCATGAATCTCAGCGGTTGTTCAACGATTCACGGAGTACCACACAATATATTACATTGATGGAATATTATATGTGAACAAAATTATATGTTTCCATTTGTGAAATATATAACATCGTTGCGCGTACGCGCTACATATTGGACATAGAGGAGGTAGTTCCATATTTCAACGTCTTTCTTCTTTCGAATCTTATTAAAAATATCTACGCTCGCAAATATTATTTGAAAGATAAAACAGAGTGCTTTAGATTTGAATATATAGAAAAAAAAGGATGGAAAATATTCTCAAGCGGTGCACAGTCAATTTTAAATAATCCATATTTTTCAACAAAACGCAGATTCTATTATTTCTTGAATGTACAATAAATTATAAAACAAAGTTTTTCGTATACAGAAACAGGAACTGAATTTATTTATTGCCGTTTATTGCATCGGTGCATAATTTACAAAGGATAAATGTTTTTGCAATACAAGTTGGGATTAAAAATGTAACTATATTAGCGAGACCTTTACTTTCGTACGAAGGTTCATAATCCTCTTCTCAAGATAGGTATGTTTGGCGCCAACACTGCTATGCTTTTCATTACATTATTTGTGCTCTGCAGCAGTATATTTCAGCTGTTTTCTTCTGGCAAGATTTGCATCTTACTGTCGGTATTAGAGTTAACTGATGAGCATCACCTGAAAATTGTGCCTGTGTACATACAACCCTAGTAGAAATTTCAATCGGGCCGAAGTCGGGGCATCATATGGCAACCCTATTATATAATCAGGACATCATAAGGTACGCCCTATAATGCCACTACAAAAATGTAACGCTCGGGCATAATAAGG
>JABFQA010001355.1:0-14065 GCA_022817065.1 Probaryconus sp. ZL-2020 | reverse complement strand
TCAATAACAATAGTTAAACATTGATCTGGGGTGATATTTAATTTATTTAATTTAATCTTAAAACAATCATTTGTTCGACAATAGATTCCTTTGACGGACAAATGATTATCCATTCAATATATCGCCAAAAGTAATTATTTTGACAGTTAAAGAAAATTCTATTAAACGCTGAAATCTATAAAATACTTTTAAGATTAAAGGAAAGTCATATAAAGATGATATGAAATTAATTTCACGAGCAAAAGAAGTAATTTCAGCGTGAAAAGAAATTTTTATAGTTAAATGATTCATTTAATTTTAACAAATTATTATTTTAGTACTTTGAATAAATATAAAAGAAATTCCTTTTACTGTTACAAGATCATTTTTTCGAGTGATGCAAAGCAACTCCAAAAATACTTTAATGCAACAATTGAAAGCAATATCTTCGTCGTCCAAAAGAAACGTTGTTTTGGGGTCTTTATAACTCGCTTCTAAAATATTCGTCGCCGTTGAGACGCGAAATGTCACGTTAAACGCAAACTGCGAATAATTATCGAGGCCAAAAGCGTTAGCTCGTCTCGTCAATCGCGATCGATTGTGTAGCCATCAATCAATCGCGTCAGAAATAATCGATGTACGTGACAATCGTAACCACCGCGGAGCAAACGGCAAAGCAACCAATCGATCAAAGCCCGAACGGTCACGCGTCTTCGTACACGACTGCGTAATAGAAGAACAAACGCACTCTGCTCGATAACGCTCTTTGATACGATGACGCACTGCCACACTTTCCTCTGGCTCGAGAATTTTTACAGTCACTATGACAACACCTGTGTGCAATATTTTGCACAGTGCAAAATGTTTCGCCTCTACACCGCTTTTAAATAAAAAAAAAAGAAAAAAAAAAAAACTTCTTTCGCCCGCAGTTTTCTTGTACCCTGAATTATTTATAAAGAGCAATATACCACGCGCACTGTAAATAACGCGTATTGGGTGGAGCTTCGTAACACTTTATTGTCAAGGCATTAGTGACGTAATTAACAGAGAATTAACTCTTGTTCTTATTTATAAATTTCCACAACATTTTTGCAATTCGCTATAAGATAATTAGCGCGAAACTGATGGCGTTTTGTTTTTTATTTAGTGTTAAAATTGATTGGTAAATTGACAGAAGATTCGCAAGCAGAAGATTCAATGATTATTAATTTAAGGATTGAGAAAACTAAAATGTATGATGATAAAAATCAATCGAGAAAGGCTGTTGAAGGACGAAACGATTGACGAAAGAAAAAAAAATCCTTTTTTTTTTGGAACTCTTTCCTTTGTAAATCACGTCATAATGTAATGTTAATCGTAAGTCCAGCGAGTTCACATTGCTCAATCAATAATTCAATTGTTAATCTGGAAGTTATCCCGTGTACGCGGGGGCATAGATCATGCGAAAAAATATATTCTTGCATTAGCAATGCACATCGCTGTTTGCAGGCAATTGATAATCATTTATTCATAACCGATCGCAATCCCTTTGCTCCAGCACTTGTAGGGTCGTGAGCGCAACGGTAGTAGTACTAGTTCACGTTCTATGCCTACGGTCTACAATAATATCCCTATCGACAAATTTTGCGGAAATAATGTAGACGTTTGCTGTTACACAGCTAACACAAACGCGTTTACCAACGTAAAGGTCGACGATTTAATATAGATGATCGAATTACAATTAAACGTCCATGATATTTTACTAATTCAAATTCCTGATCATTTTTGTTTCACTTAATTATCATTATTTACCCGAATCCTTATTAAATCCTTCGATCGTTCGTTTTCGTTGAATTTGTATTTCCAGTTCTCGAAGTCAAAGAATAATATGACGAAATATCTTTAATTATTTGATATTACAATTGTCAACCGTTCGAACGTCATATCACGCTCGAACTGGTTACAAATGTGACGTGACGCGGCTTTGTAATTTGAGATTCAATAATCATACCAATTAGACATTATACATTTTGATTATCGATAAATCATTTGTAGGATTGTCAATCAATTATTAGATAAGATTTGCGTAATTATCTGACTCTGATTATAGGATATGCAAACATGTACGTGGCATTAGATAAGCTAATACGGTGAACATTATTTTCAGAACAGTTACAAAACTATTCGAAACCCACGCTGTCGTTTGAAGTTCAATGATAACCTGTTCCTTCGACGGTTGGGATAATGTTTCCAAAGCAGACTGATTCGTGACAAGTTTGAGCGAAAGGGACTTTCGAGTTAGGGATGTTAAGGAATTGCGGAAGGAGGATGTCTTGTCTGAGGTCTGAAACCTTTTGGCTGCTTTGGAGAAAGTGGCGTGTCTTGCCTTATTCCCCTATCTGCGACGGGGCAGTCGTGATTCATCGGTTTACACGCGACCTGATACCGTTACACACGTATACATGCGCCTTACACGTGTGTTACGTACATCAGGGTTGCTACACTTAGTACCTCCCATATATAACTCGTGGAAGAAAATCCCGGCGTACGTGAGAGACACCCGCCCATTGCATACGTAAATTATGCGACGTCGTTTCATACATGTCAGATACTTCAATTCAGTTACAATTACGCGCCGCAGACAAAGTCACGTACAATGGTTCGCAACTATAATATGATTGGCAAATAATCACTCATTATGAATTTGATAAAATAGGTGTCGAAGGGAAGCTTTCGAAATTTTAAGTTTCAAAATTAAAATTATGTTAACGGATGTATTTACGGACATTCTCAAAAATTTGCAAATCTACTTTTTTTGTTTTCACTTTTTTTTTTTTTTTTTTTTTTGTTGGACGATTGAACAATGAGTCGATGAAATGCATTGTAAATTTGTGGAATTGAGCACAAAAGGATTTTGCCACATTTATCATAATATCGTTAATGATTTGTAATTATTGTCGGTTGTTGTAACACATAACGTCATAAATAAATCAGTTTAGAAGTCAAATCGGACCTTTTGCAGTTGAACTATAGAATGTTACTGTATCCTGACATTGCTCAATAATGCATAGTATAAAACATAAATTATTATAAGTCGCACTTTGCGTACAATGTTTGAAAAAGTATTATGCATGCATTAAGAAAAGAGTATAAGGAAAATCAATATAATAATCAATCGTCGTCCCGAGTTGGCGTTTTGTTATTTTATCGTCGAGATAAAACCGAACGTATTACGGTAATAGATAAGCGTCAATTTAGTGGGAATATCTCAATTAGAACAAGGACTGAAACATTTGCATTAAAAAACAGGCGATAAAAAAACTATTAGTTTACAAATACTTGAGTATTTCGTATAAATTATGATAGACTGTTTTATGCAGACGTTCTTATTTATACCATTTACAAACGCACACTGAAGTTATTATTCTGTTAAGTATTCCCGTTAAAAATAAATATTCTAATTTGAAACGAAAAGAAAAAAGCTGAACAAAACAGAATTACGAAAAATGTCCATAAAAGTTTTCTGTAAAGAAACCTATTCGTGAAAAACAAATTAAATTTCACTTGTTATAGATTTTATTTATAGATAATTAATTGATAACATTATCATTATGATCGAAATAGAAATTCAGTGTCAAAATCGTTCGTTTTTTTCTTAGAAAGGCTTTCATTTGTTTTGCAAAAATGTAAGTAACGTTGGTTCTACCTAAATAAAATGTTTAACGGTGATAATTTTGGCCGGATTCAGGCGGCAAATGTTTGTACGAAGAGTAGTCGCGTGGACGTAAGGTTTCCCTGTGACGACATGCATTATATCGCTCTGTCTATTTCACGTTCGCACACACGCACGTGTTCGGTCGTTGATAACAGTGAGTAATAATTGTATGTGCATTACGTCAGCGCATACATAGCGCATTCTCGTCGTGAATGCGACCGCACGCATAGATCATTCTCTCCATGACGGACTGCATTCTAAGGTGAAGCTCACAGGACCCACACACACCGCGGATTCTCAAATGAGCGCACACGTCAGATCCAACATAAGGTCCTGTTGTTGCGCCCCGAATCATTGTAATTACCAATGCGACTTAATTAATGTGGAATTCCAAATTCATTTCTTGTCAGACGCAAACGTCTCTTCCCATTAAAATTGCAACAAATCATTATCATTCATTTTATATAACGTGAAAAATTTTGATATAAAAATTATTGAAATTGTCATTGAAATATATTTCACACATATATTTTTTTGAAAATATACATGATATATCTGTTACATATATAACCTTTTACTGAAAATATATTCAATATATTTTTACATATATTTTATCACATACAGATTAATGTGCAGATAATCAGTTTTTATTTCATTGGTAAACAGCTCGGATATTAATAATTCTTTAGTTAATGATTTAAAATGATTTTATTATTTATAAAACGGAAAAATTAATAGTTTTTCATAACCGCTTATTAAATAATCGTATATTATCGTTGTAAGTGCGTAAGACTCGACGGTTATAAATCAGACGAAGAGCTACGGCGACAAGTTTTATTCGCTTCGCCTATAATGAAATTTATCGGGCAATATATAATTTTTTTTTTTTTTTTAAACAAACAAAAAATAATCAAACGACTAGATGACTAGAGTGATTAATCATCGAATTATTATTGAAAGTGTTATGGGTCCGCAGGTGTACATCACGTATCGCGGCCATGATTCCTTACAACGCTTGTTTCTCGAGTGAGTCGTGCTAATTTCTGAGGAAATTTATGTCCTCGTGGCACGGCGTGCCAGCTTGACGCTACTGGAATTGATGATAACAAATTTAAACTTGGCTTGGCGAAACCGGGCGCAATTGAGACACGTTTGGACCAAAAGCTAAATGACTTACAAATTGTCAAATCAAGCGAGCGCGATCTAAATTTACAGCTGCGCTAAGTTATTCCTACAGCGAAGATTAATAAACTATAATTAACAAGATTTCATCCGAGAAGGATGACGCTAAATTTAAACGGTTAATTGTGCTTCGAGTATATTTCTTCGATTTGCAATAAAAGGAGGAAAAACAATTCGAAAGGAAATGTACTTTCCAAAGAATTAATTCACCGACTGAATAATTGACCGTAAAATTATACGGTCGCCCGAAGGGTTTCGAACCACTGTGCATCTTTGGTATAACATCAATCCAATCCAATTGAATATATATATATTTTTTTCAGTGGTCATTTCTATCGTCACTCTGTCGTGCACAAATTGAAGAACTCACAAACGTGATTCGCGACACCGGATAATTTTGCATCGCATTAAAATAGACACGTTTCAGTATCACCTGAAACAAAACATACCCAGTTTCCAGCGCTTAGCCCAAATCACGAAATTATGCACAAACGTTCGTGGATTAGTGTATCGATATATAATGCAACGAGCGATAAACGAGGACGGATGATGCTTTAGCCGTTTGTTGTTGCTTCAGCACAGGGGTAACTTTGCAAAGAGCCCGCGAAATGGAAAAGGGAAATAGAGGGCACCAAGCGGTTTTGATCGCTCGCACAGAAAATTGTGTTTTTGATATGAATTAATAACGCGCGAATAATAATGCATTCGCTAATAATCACTGCTGGGAGTATAACCGGTCCCCCTCCCCTGATCCTGGTCTCGCTCCAATCGGCGAAAGCAGTTATTTTTTGTGTAGCATCCCTCCTGAAAATGACCCGAGGGCCTTCCGATCAAATGCCATGCAGATTATATCATAGCTGGTCGACCAAAGTGCGTTTGACAATTTTTAATTATCGATAACGAGAGCAAACGATAGCTCGTTCAATGTGAAATGCGTTGATGCGATCAGTCCTGTGCACCACCTCACTCTCTCTCTCTTTCTCTTTTTACGTTTATCTGACCGTTGCATGTTGCCCGCGTTGCAGCACATCAGCCTTTTTGCCCGCCGATGATAGATGCTTTTCATTTTATTTTCGCGATTTTTATTCATCGCGAATAATGAAAGCGTTTTTTTTTTTTTATCCAATCCTATCAAACACTTTGTTTTACCTTCATTATTGTCAATGACACTTTAACCAGGTGGTTTCTTTGCTCTCGCGGTTTTTCATGTTTAAGGAACCAGAAACAAGATTTCCTGATGATGAAAATCATTAAGTTATGTCTTTTTTTTTTTTTTATAATGAAAGAAGTGAATTGATTTTAATTAAAGCGAACAGAAAACAATTAAAAACAGTGAAATAGTTGTGAAATAATTTTTGGCGGTAATTGGCGGCCAGCGAAGTGGATGCAGAAAATGACCGGATGACCAGTCGACGCGTCAGTTACACAGTATCATAACTCAGGATTAATTATTTAATAAGTACCGACGGCTATCTCGGAGACTCCTTTACTCAGCGAATAGTCTATAAAATAGCGCGCGTAAAACTGCACATCAATCACTTTAAGCAACGAAGAGATCGCAGGGAATAATGTTACTTATATATCCCAGACTTCTTCCCTCGCCAATTAACGCTTTGTCATAAACAACGCAATTATCGATCAAACTCTTTTTTTGCAACGTACGAAAAAACTGAGCTGTTTGTAGAAAAGAGTGGGCGTGCGTCTGCTTGTGTGTGTGTGTGTGTGTGTGTGTGTGTGTGTGTGTGTGTGTGTAAGAGAGAAACCATGTTCTTTATGAAACTTTTTTCGAGCCGCAAAGATCGTAAAAGCGAATCGAATTATTCTGGTCTTGAAAATTTCGCAGGCACGCAAAAGATCTGCGTCGGTGCGAAATTCATCGCCCGGTTATTTATACGGTATGCGAGGAAATTTCCAGGCCGCGAGAGTTACGACGGACGACCGTCAAGTTGACAGCAATGCCTTGATCGATGTGACGTCTTAAGTGCTAAAGGCCCGATCGTGAGAACCCGCGAGATAAACTCGGCGAATGACGACTACTGACGCGAATGCAAGAACGAGTCGCGACGACACTCGCAAAAAAGTCATTTCTTTCTTTTTAATGGCCCCCATTCGTTCCCCCCTCGGTTTCCTCTGCACGCGCATCGAGCCGACGCAAACAAAAATAATTACAGCTGCTCGAGCACCACTTCGGGCTATCGATACGAAAATCCGCTTTCGTAAATATATACATGTAAAAAAGAGACAGAGCCGGGGAGATTGAACTCTTGAAATCAAACGCGATTTTTGGTGTTGTCTTTGGTTTTTCAATTGCGCGAACAAAAGAAGAAGAATTTTTCATGTTATTTTTAAACGGATTACATTTACGGGGCTCATTCCTAAACTGTTTCTTTTTTTTTTTTTTGCTTTACCTCATGGAGAAAAAGATACTCTGGTTAATTGAACTTTTCTCGTTATAACTAAAGTTTTTGGTCACTGTAACCAAAGTTTTGATTGTTCTAACTAGAACTTTGAAAATCTTTAGAAAAATTACCATCTTTGTTGGTAAAGTGCGGACATACTTTCCCTTTCTGGAAAATTACAATGTTTTCAGGAAAAAATTAATATCTTTTCTAATAGAAAGTTTCAACAGGTTAGCAAATTTTAACAAAAAATATGGTAATTTTCCAGCCAGGACAATTATATCCACACTTTACCTACAAAGATAGTAATTTTATTTGTTTTCTCAGTGTAAAAACTGTAGTTATCACGAAAATTAACTATATGCAATAGTTAACATGATGAAATTTTTCTCCGAGTGCTCAAGTCGAAAACTCTTTGAAATCTAAACAGACCGTGACTAGAAAATGGGAAGCAGAAAAATCAGCCCCAGGCAATAGTTAGCAGCAGTGCCTATCAATGGAATGTGAAAAAAAAAAATGTAAGCTGCTCTTGTTTGCGCTTCGTTCAGTTTCTTGGAAGCCTTCTCTCGCACAAAGGTAACTGTCCATAGGAACATCATAACCCGAGTCTCACAGACGAAACGCGTCAACACAGAGGCGAATTCGCGTTCACGGAGAAATGCCAATAGCACCCAGCCTCGTCCCGCGTCCCTCTCGTTTTGCGCGATTCAGAAACGAAGGATTCTCCGCCTATTGAAGTCCGCGATGATGGGGCCCGTCTGTCAGTAGATCAAAGCTTGAAGTAAGCTCTCTTTGTGATGCTTTACAGAGCTGGTATTTAATTATGTATGAGATCGATATTCGAGCCTTCGGGGGACTATCGTGCGAGCTTTCCCTGTCGCGAATAAACCGGGGACCTCGTCTCTCTTTCGCCTTCCATCTTTCCGTCCCGACGCATTTGTATCTGCTTTGCGTCTTGCCTTGTTATGCCCTTCTCTCGGTGCCGATGTCATCGCTGATAGTTTTGTGTTAACGCGTCGAGTGCCAACTGGGAATACGTTGTAACCAGACTTTTGGATCAGATCAATGATGATTTTTACGCGTGTTCATAAAATTGTAACGGGAAGAATTTCGCACGAAGAAAAAAATTTTATAAAAATTTACTATACTCTATAGTAAGTGAGGATAAAATTTTGTGTAAACGATATTTATATTAAGTTCATAAAAAATTGTATGAGAACAAACTTATAATAAATACCGTTCACAATAGATTTGATCCTCACTTTACTATAAATTATAGTTATTTCGATTAAAACTTTTTTCTACGTGCAGAATTAAGCGTCTGAACTTCTCATCGATTGATTCAAAGAAATAAAAAATTTTTATGGAATCATAGATGCCATATGATCTTTCATTGACTAATCGCAAAATTTCACTGGCGAAACAACACAGCATGTTATATAATCCATAAAAATCCCATGCGTTTTTAATCGAACGACAATGTTTCCTAATGTTTCCACGACATCATAAATTCAAGACATAAAATCTCACTCCAGAGAGAAACTTGTTAATCCTCTTCTAGGAAATTTCATCAGTCACCGAGTTAGAAGTAACGCTCGCGCGAATCATTGCTCGACCTTTGAGCGATTGCGCTCAATAAAACACGCGCCGCTATATAACCTTATCCCAAGAAGGAGTGAAAACAGAGTGTGCTCAGTGTCAGGTGGGGAGTCGAAAAGAAGACATTTAGATCATACTTTAAGGTCACGGAGTTATACAACTCCTGCGAACGCATTTTGCCATTTCGACTTCGCTGACAAGCGACTGCTTCGCTTCCATTTCTCATTGCGGTGGATAAAGATTTTGCAAAAAATTTCGCAAAAAGAAAAAAGAAAAAGAAAATTGCACACGCAAAAAAATCTAATGTAAATTTTACCATTATTCTGGCAAAGCAGACTTATAAGAACCTGCAAAAATTACCATAAAGATAGTAAATTTTCTTATAAACACATAATTATTTCAACAATCATCAGAAAATTTGCTATTTTTATGGAAATTTTTTCTGTATGTTTCAGCATTTTCTTTTTAATTCGACTTATAGTCTGCTTTGCCAGGATTATGGTAAAATTTAAGGTAACATTTTTCTGCGTGCACTAAAAAACTTTTGCATACTTTTAATTGAAAATCAATCGCGAGGAAAAATAATTATTGGCCTTTCGTTCGAGAATGACTGGAGTCTTGAGTGAAATGTGACTGTTTTTTTTTTTTTTTTGTCTTTTCGTCGAACAACACCTTTGTAAAGTCAAAGTTCAAAGTTCGCGAGCTCGGCGCGTGGATGCTCCGGCGTTGCGCGCTTTGGCTGAGGAGAGTTGACGTCGTAAAGATTGCCACGATAATAATACAGCAGCCGTCGAAATAGCGCTTTGTCGAACATCCCGCAAGCGTCGACGAGATTATTACCTGGGTTTTAATGCACGCTGATTGGTTGTAAACGCAAGGCACTTTGTACGGCGGCGGCACAGGTGCGACGTAAACCACGTGCGTGCGCTCGACTACACGCTCGCCTTGTCGCCACCTGTGTACGTATGATTAATACGCGCCGCACCGTCGCCGCTAATAAGAAAGACTAGCTAATCGCGACTAACTTTGTGCCTTTGTCCATTTTTTTCCTTTTATCTTTGTTCCTTTTTAGCTTTTTGTTTTTAGGAAAATTTTTGTTTCCACCTTTTTAACCCTTTTATTTTCGAAGCCCCTGGTTTTTAACCGTCCGGTTAGATTCATTTACGCGCTTCATTTAACCGCCTGATTGCTCGTAATGAATGCTCGTTTGTCTCTATCAATTTCTGCTTGATAACGTTACTTCATTTCACAACATTTATGGAACGACGTGCTTTCATTACAAGAGAGAGAGATAATGATTTGTAAAATTGTCATTCGTTACTTTAGTTTGAATTTTTGTTGGGAAGTACAATTAACAATTGTTGACGAACGAATGATGTTTCAAAGTGATCTTCGTTAAAGAATTTTTTTAACGAAATCTGCAATCGGTTATTTAAGAATAATTCGTCGTCAACGGGAATCTTTTTCAAATCATTTTTCAACGTAAAATTTTTCGGAACTTTTCACGATGTGGATGCGAGGGACAATGTATTTTTATTCTTTTCTCATAAGAAATCTCATAAATATTCTTCTCGACTATTTCACATTCGTTTAGAACTTTCTCTTTCCCACAAAAGAATCGGTCTCATCTTCAATGTTTGACCGCTTGTCCTCTGGTTCAAAAGTTCGTCATTTGATCTCGTTTAGGAAACACGCAATATGTTCGACAAGAGTTTTCACTTAGTCCCCCAAGTAAACAATTTGAAAGTATAACGTGGCCCGCAATAAACGCGACGATATTGCGTGGCGATAAATCAAGACCGCTGCTGATTTACGCATAATGTCGTATATATGTTGTTCATTCTTTCTTTCCTTCATTATAAACAAAAAAAAAAAAAAAAAAAAAAGAAAAGAAAAAAAAAGTCTCTTTGAAGATGGCTGAGCAGCAGGATGTCGCAAAGTGATTTTTTACGCGACAATAAATTTATTTATGACGCGATAAAATATAGACAGAGCGTCGCGATTATGAGCTTGGAAATCGTTGCACCGACGAAATAGATCTTTCGCTCGCTCGCGAAATTGCTGGGGTTTCGTCATCGGCAAAAATTTCTTCTTCGCCAACCAAAGAGCGCGGATTCTTACATCAATATTTACGTCACCGAACTATAAGGCGATGCACTTGACAATGATTGATTCGAAAAACGACTCTCGGATAAACACGGGCGCATGATTTAAGTTTTCAATTGTGCATCAGTCGCCCGCGTTATTTGATGCAAAAATAATGAGAGTTTTAAAGTGCCGTTGCGATGCGCGCCGCGCACACGCTGCGGCGAATATTGCCAGATAATCTGTCATATAGAATGTCAAAGCTTATTTCGTGCCAAATGCACGACAAAATCGCAAATAAAGAATTCTGAAAATAGATCAAGATTGCCGTATGCGACAACCTCATGCATTGCTCTAATTCTTCTTCCTTTTCTTTTTTTTTTGCACTTTTCTTTTTCTTTTTTAATTCGAAAACTTGGTTTCTGGATGAGGGACGATTTTTCCACACTGAGAAAAATTGGCCATAGTTAATATAATCAAAATATTTTAGTTAAAATTTCATGGGTTATGAGGACCATTTTCTGGGTTAATATTAAGCAGTATCTCTATTATTCTTATAGATGGATGAATATGTAAAAAAGAAGTTAACGGAATTTAATTTCGAACTATATGTCGAAATTTTTAAAGGTTTTTTTAATTAATTGTATTGAAATATGAAGTTTTTGTTTTATTGTAATACTTTAAACTTGTTTATTTATACAAATTTTCCTTCATATCATTAAATATAGTTGATTTTACTATAAATCCTAGTTGTTGTAACTACTTACTGCTGATAAAAGTACTACAGGCAATGGTTCTTTTAAATATAAACACTGGTTAATGCAAATAAAAACGCTTTAGTAAATGCAACCATTGTTTGTAGTATTCACAAAAACTGACTATACCACTTTGACTACTTTAACCCAATTTTTTTTTTTTTTTTCAGTGGCAAAGACAAACAATCGACGTCGAGTTTCAAATGCGAATTATCGTCATGGTTTTGTTGATTATTTTTCAGCGACTTTTAGCTCGCGAAATAATTCATACGACAAATCGATAGAGCATTTTTATTAGTTAATAATTTTCCTGTTAGTTTTATTTGTTATTCCTTTGGTTGTGTTGAGCGGTAAAAATAATAATGGGGATTTTAATTGAAAAGGTAATCGTACGTAACGCAGGAAGAGTGCGTTTTATTTTGAGCGACCGCGCGACGCATGAAACTATTATCGGATATTCGAGACAAAACAGTGTTTTAAATTTTCACTTCGACTCGCTAAAACGAGGCTATAATTTACCGACATATATCACTCTTCGAGCGAAAATCTACGGATTCCTCGAATACGACCAGTATATCCATAAGCATACTCCTACGTCGACGAAGATTAAAGATTGATGTGAAAAAGAAGTTTAAAAAGAAATTTTTATACGATCGTCGTGCGTTGAAACTGAAATTAAAAGGTAAACGAGCAACAATGTCTGTGTGATTGGCAAATATTTTTTTAACATATTTTTTGTTCTCTCGCCCAAACGTCTTATTAAGATTTCATTTCATTCATTTTACGATAAAATTTACATTTTAGAGTAATTGCCGATGTTTTATAATAAATGTACGTGCAATAAGTGTGTCAATGTGGAAAACGTTATCGCGAAAAAAAAATAAAGTTCATTAAACGAGCACGTACGATTCAACAATAATTAATCATAATTAAATCTGCGGAAAAATGATGAGCGACAATGTAAACGACATTCTATTGTCGCTCGGGGGAAAAAAAAAAAGTGTAAAAGCGTTTCGCGTCGATTCATTTGTCGCGAATCGAGCTTCTTTCATTCTGAAAATTAAATTTAATCTTTACACATTAAACGCATCTAAAAAAACAAATAAAAAAAAAGCGACTACCAAACAAAACGCGCGTCACAATTAAACGGGCAACTCAATTACAAGGCCTGCCAAAAAAAAAGAAAAAAAAGAAAAAAGAAAAAGCGGCAGGCATAATTAAAAGCGCGTATCGCGCATGAATAAACAAATGCGAATTGATGAAGTTGAAATAATTGACGAAATACCAGCATAATGTTTGTTTTATGATATCACACAAAACCGAAACGCGCGCTCTTGCCCGTTCTTTATGCAACTGTTCAATCCAATCAAACGGTTTTTGAAATATTTTTATCAGTCTTCGCGCAGATATAAACCCAGGCAATCTTTTTGTTTTCAGTATATTATTTCCGTTGGAATAACATGTCAATCTTAAAATAAATCGCGCAGAAAACATCCTTCACTCAGACATTGTAACGCGCGTAAACAAAGAAAGAACAGTGGGAGTCGAGCCCTTTTGTATTTTCACCTGTCAGCGAAATACGGGCACATTGATCGAATCATGAAAGACGAATCTGCGTCGAAAAGCGATCCCCCGTTCGACAAAGCCTCGCGGACGGGAATATGATCGATTGGTACAACCGCTGGATCCTCCGCCGCGCACCGCGAGAGCGTGACATTTGGATAACGCGGTTAACTCCGAAACACAGTTCCCTCTCGTTTATATCCTCTGCGACGCAGTCTCTTTCAGTTTTTTCCACTATTGTTTTAAATGTTTATCTACGTTAAATTTTAAATCATCATTTAATTTCACAATTTGTTTTTTTTTTATGATATTGCATATATTTCAATTAATTACATTCTTTAGAAACAACGTAATTAGATTTCTTGGAAAAAAAAAAGATCTTCGCCAAATCTTGAAACATCATTTTTGCCACTGAATTATATTCGTCAAAAAATTGATAAGAAGTTATATTGTTCTTGATATTGCGTCAAAATCTATTAGATTATTGCGAATTCCTTTATATGTTATTCATATTCCTAATCAATTCTCTGAAGCGCAGTTATTATACAAACAAAGTCACACACGTTGCATGATTAATGATTAATATATGTATCTAATTAAAAAAAAATATTCGTCATGATCAGAAACGTCTAGAACAATTGACACATATTTATATCTATAAATATATGCATGATTATTAACAATTTTATATTTTCTGCGTACGAAATAAAAAAGTTTTTTTTTAATTTTTGTGTTATAAGTATCAATGTGATTCTCGAAAAGTTTGTCACTTACAACAAATATACGCTGTAATGAAAATGTAATTAATA
>JABFQA010001354.1:0-14066 GCA_022817065.1 Probaryconus sp. ZL-2020 | reverse complement strand
GGAGTCACAGAGTTGCCTGAGGAATATTTTGAAAATGAATCAGGTTTATATTTTCATTATGTTATATCAACAATTAATGAACATATTATACACTTAATAATAAATTTATTATATTGTAAATTTATATTTTTTAGTTGCTGGAGGAGAGGCTATGAGATTAAGTAAAAATATCATGCAAGAAATTGTAGGAGCTTTTCCAGGAATTGATGAAGCTATGAGTTACGCTGAAGTTATGAAGTATAAATTGTTTTTTACTACCTCTTATATTTTAATAATATCATAATCATAATGTATTCTTTATAATCTCATTATTATAAATTAAAATAGAACTCTATGAAATTTCAAATTAAGATTTTTTATAGACTCGTAAAAGGGATGAACTTTTCTGTGGTGGTTTTCGACACAGCGCCAACAGGTCACACATTAAGACTTTTATCGTTTCCACAAGTTGTAGAAAAAGGACTTGGAAAATTAATGAGATTGAAAATGAAAATAAGTCCATTTATAACGCAGGTATTCACATCACAATAAACTAGAAATGTGTTCTTAAAATAAGTTGTTAATTTTATTAATTAACAATAAAAAACTTTTTTTAGATAAGTAATTTGTTAGGATTAACAGATTTTAATGTAGATTCGTTTTCGAGTAAAATGGAAGAGATGCTTGCGATTATTCGTCAAGTAAACGAACAGTTTAGGGATAAATCTCAAACTACTTTTGTATGTGTCTGCATAGCTGAATTTTTGTCTTTATACGAAACAGAGAGGCTGGTTCAGGAATTAACAAAGTGTAACATTGACACACACAATATCATCGTAAATCAGCTTTTGTATGTCAATGAAACTGAAGCACCTTGTAAACTTTGTATAGCCAGGCAAAAAGTTCAAAAGAAATATTTAGATCAGGTAAACACATACGATCAATGTTAATAGTACTATTATTGTAACAAACAGGAATATTACAAATGTTGTTTAATTTCAGATTGATGATCTTTATGAAGATTTTCATGTGACGAAACTGCCTCTTTTGGAGAAAGAGGTTCGTGGAGTTCAACAAGTTAAAGATTTTTCAGAAAATCTTGTCAAACCGTACAAACCATAAGTGAAAATAAAAAGTTTCATTTAACTTAAAGTTCATTACGCCGCAAAGTCTTGGGCTTTTGTAGGTCAAATTTCCTGACTTCTATTTCTCCTCGCAAGTTTGTACTAATCATTTTTTACAAAACAGCATCTGCGATTAATTGTAATTCTGATTCTATAACAAATAGATATATTTTGTAATTAATTTGCTGGTATGTGAATGTATTTAATATCTGGAAATAGAATACATGATTTAAATTATAAAATTTAGTTTCATTATTAGTTTTAATATCGCTAGAAAAAATATCTTACTTTTTTTAAGTTTACTCCCTGTCTTATGAAATGAATATTAATAATGGGTAATGATACGTTTGCTTTTTTTGTTGTTACTTTTTTCTAAACTTAATTATTTTATTTAAATGCGCATATTTTATGAGCAATTATTTTTGTAATTACTGGATTAATCTGAAAAAATGTGTTGTAATTATAAGACTCTGTAATATCAGGAATATTTATTTAGGATAATTTACATTAATAGACAAGACTTTGCATCAAAGTGTTTTATTAATGAACTGGACAAATGTAAGTATAAATCATTCAATCGTACTACAGATTTTTAAAAGAATCTGTTTACATATTTTGAATGTTTATCTTATGAATATAATTTTACTTACATTATCAATATATATAATATTTCTGATAAGATTGATATTTCATTCTTCTGTAACACGACGCTTTCCAATTGGTTCATTCTTCAAAATTTGATTTCTCATAATTTCTTCAGGTTCTTGCCAAGCTGAAGCGCGGTTTCTTTAACAAACAAACAGAATAATTAAAAACTAAAGTAGTAAATTATTTGTAAGGATATTTTATTTTAAATAAGCGAAAATTGTTAGTAATTGCGTGTTAATTTCAATTACATGTGATGAAAAGCTTATCTGCGTTATTTCATTTTTTAAAACATTAGTACTTTTATCACAAAGATGGTTGATAAATATGTTATGTCATTAGCCTTTTTCATCATCCTTTTAAAAGTATACTGCATAAGTTTTTAATCTCCACTTGAATCTATTAAAAATTTATTAATCTGAAAATGAAATAAAAAAATAAAGAAATAAATCAACTTTTCTTTTTAATAACCATGAACATCATAAGTTTTTGTTTTAACAGTATACTAAAATATCATGATTAATTTATATAGTAATGAAAATAAGCGATGGAAAATCGAAAAAGAAAATTTTAATCTTAGGTGATAAGCAGGAACGAAAGAGATCAAAGTTCGGAAGTGTGTTAGGTTTATCTAGAGCGTTTCTCTTAGCTTATCTGTCGCGGTGTTTGCAGAAACCTATGATGGAGGTCATGTCATGAAAGTAACGCTAGTGAGCATTGCATATCAATTCGATTTATTTATAATGAGCACAGTTCAGAAATACAATGGTCTATTTGGCATAAGTGATTCCTAATCATTGATGATGCGTTTTATGTTTTATACTTGTCGATTACTTTCGCACAACTTGCGGCTTGAAGTCCTTCTTGGTCGCTTGGAGCAATTCATGAGCGTAATGATCCAATCTACGGGTCATCTATAAATAAAAGAAATAACAGATTGAAATGTATAAACAGAGAGATACTTTTTTTTTTTTTTTCTAGTCGCAGAAAGCGCAACTCTTTTTTCCAACATATCGACTAGTATGTTATAAAGCTTTGGAATGATATGAATCGATGGAATGATTTAAAAAAAGATACTAACAGCAAGTCCATAATGGTCCTTGGATTGGCGACAGAGATTTAAATCCAAATCGCAAATCAGAAGGCCATCGCGGTTTCTGCCAAGGCCTGGAGTTCTGGTACCATCTGGTGCAGCGACATAACTTGATCCATAGAAGTGGCCGAATGATTTCATGGGTGGTTGTCCATCTCCTAAAGTAAATTCGCGTGGCAATTCTTCGGTTCCAACGCGGTTGATGCTGCAAGTGTAATAGCTACTGGCTAAAGCTGCGCATCTGCCTTGAATGGCCCAGAGAGATTCTTCAATATCACCAATAGCTGCTGAAGGACAGAAGACAATCTGCAAACAATACCAGAATACGTTACAATATTTATATTACAATCATAGACAAACTTTATAAATTTTTAGTCAATTTCTTACTTCGGCACCGTTGATTCCTTGCATGTACCAGTTGAGAGGATGGTAACGACCATAGCAAATGACAATACCAATTTTGCCAAAAGCAGTGTCAAAGACTGGATGGCCCAAGTTGCCGGATTCGTAGTACATGGATTCGTTGTAGCAGATACGAGGAATGTGATTCTTACGATGTTTGCCCAGAACTTTACCATCAGCATCGATCACCACAACAGCATTCCAGATGGTGTCGCCATTTTCAGTGTCTCGCTCCAAGACTGGATTTACTATAACGATGTTGTGTTGCTGGGCAATTTTGGATAAGAAGGTGGTAGTTGGACCATTGATAGCGTCTTCAGTGAATTCAACCCAGGGAACCTTTTCTCTTGTACAGAAGAAGAACGGCATTGCTAGACGAACGGAATAAAATTCATATTAATTTAATTACCAATTTGTCGAATACAAGAATTTAATTTACATCTTACATCTGTTTAAATGTAGAAAGCTGTCTTTAAGGAAATGAATTAAGGAGTCAAATTGAGGATGTTAGATGTAAATGTCAAACCACAATATTACATGTAAATAATGTCGTGGTTTTGGTAGTACTTACTCCAGATTTCCTGAAGACAGAGGATGTTGATCTTGCAAGCCACAGCATGTTCGATATAACTAGCGATTTTCTGGTGGAGAGCTTCCCTTTGTTCTTGGATAGGGCGGGTTGTTGGCACAGCAATAGAGTTTTGTATCATTCCAACTCTAACAATCCTGGATGGTCGAAGTTGTTCCTTTACAGCCGTTCCTGTTAGCTTGAATCCTTTTACTTCCAAATCACCATTCTTTTCGTATCGGGGAAGCTTCAACGGTCTGCAATTAAAAATCGGCAAATTCTTTTTATTGCAATAATAATTATTCGTATAATAACAAAAAAAATTAGATGGATTTTTCATGTTTATAATAACTGGTACAATATTTCTTACTCAGGTTCTCGTCCATAAAGAAGGACCTTAGCTTGTCTTAATTCATTTTCTGGAAGATGTTTTTCGATGATTTCTTCCAATGTATGTTTCTCCATGGTTTTTGATTTTTCTGCTCCTTGTAACGACGCCACGGTTTCAATTGTTTGATATCAGACGATGCTGAATGATTGCAGGTCAGATGTGAACTGAAGGAGCGAACGATTTCCGCCTTAATATAATCCAGATCCCACTCATAATATGGAATTTGACTTTGTTCGATAACGATGAAGCAATGAGCGATTAAATTATTGTAGCGATGAACAAAATTGTTAAATGCTATGACAGATTAACTTGACATAATGCTTCTTTATCTCACGCATTTTATTACCATACACACTTCTTTATGCCACATTAGTTTCATAGCTTAATTAATTATATGTTTGTTAAATTATTAATTACATTTAAAAGTTGTTTTTAAAAACAATAACTTTATCACGATCATGTTTAATGTCGAATGGTTAAATAAGAATATATATTAATATTGTATTGGTCAACATATAGTTGTTTATAATTAAAGGCGATTTAGTGAAATATTTAATTAATAATTTGTATACGATGTATACGACACGTAAATATACAATTAAATATAATGTATATTAAATTAATGAAATTAATGTACAATTTTTTAAAAATCAAGCAATAAAAAAGTTTGATTGTATAAAAAAATGTCTTTTTTAAAATTATATTTCAGCTTGTACTGTAACTGACAGAGTACGTTTGTAATTGACAAGATTAAATATGAATAATGTCTGGTAAAAAAAGTAATTACAGGAATAAATAACGATTATGACACACGACTTTATTATTTCTGTTAAGTTTTAAATACTTTATTTATCGATTATCTTCGATATTTACTCGAAATAGATAATTCTAACTATTTAATTTCTCTATAATAAATATGAAATAAAAAAACAATCTGTGTAATGAACTTTGTAATGTATTAGATAATTAATGTTCTTAATTTTATTAATGTAAATATTTCATAAATAAATTAAACTCTTAAATCATCTTGACCTTCATTAATCAAGATCTACGATTTTCTCACCAATTTATAATGATAATCTGAAAAAAGCAGTATATAAATTCATGCACTGCATTTCGTGGGACACACATTGTCAACTTACCTTACATTAATATGGGCAATTAAACTACAGTTCAATGTTCATTTAATACTCTATTTTTTAATTGAAATTCATTTCATTTGAGATTTGTGGAAATTTGTATTTAAGGATCAACTAAATTTTTTTTTATCGTTATTACTTAAAATAAAGTAAGTAAAATACAAAAATTAATATACCTTTTTTCAGACATTCTTTCTTCATTTGCAATTACAAAAAATTTTAATTATAAATGGGAACGATTGGAATGTGTTTACATATAGAATATGGAGTGAAATGTTCATAACAAATTTAATCATTTTCCGGTTATTCTGGTGCTCAAACAGGGCAACGTATTTTACAAGCGATATAATTAATTGAGTGAGCAATGTTAAAAGTCGAATGATTACACATTGCTTACGGTGTTATTACACGATTAAAGTACTTCATCTCTTTTTATGGTGTTAAATTTGCATAAAAGTAATAATTACCTTTCAATTGATCTGTCTCTTGAAATTAAGATTTCAAACTTTATTTCACAGAATGTATTAATCCTTTCTAATTTAGCAAAAATTTCAGATGAAGTATTCTAGATGTATTTTGTTTAAGTTGCATAAATTAATTATTTATGATGGATAACTTTTTTATGACAAAAAAAAATGACGTAACAATTCTATAAGGAATACAAAATATCTCAACATAAACGTAGATATACGAGATGTATTTAAAAAGAAAGAATAAAATAAGTTGCTTATGTTAGATATCACTTGAAATTTATGATGTAATTTCTTCAAGCATGGAATAAATTCAATGTTTAAAAATAGTAAATACGCAAATTGATTATTTCTATGGAAAGTGAACTTCTTAATGCTACATGTATGTTCTAGGTTGGCGCAGCTCTCAAGTAACTGAAAATCGATATAATTTGATAAATTTCTCATCATTAGATTACATGCATAATAATAAAGATGTTTCAATATAAGAAAATTAAATTTGTCGAAATTATCGGATTCGGTTGAACTCGTAATCGTTCCTCCCATCGAGGCAATTCTTATTTTTATGGAAAACGGAGTGAGAGAGTAAAAAAGGAAAAGGCTTAAAAATGAGGGGGAGTAAATCTTTCAACTAAGCCAGGGTGTATTGCCAATGTGCAACTTAGACTTTCAGTCTTTATTGAAACGTGGACCAAGTCGCGTCAATATTCGCTTGATCAATCAGAACGATCTTGAAGTGTAAAGTGGTTTCAATTTCAATTTTATCTTTAAAATTCAATTAGACTTGTTAATCAAATTTCTCTTATTTGGAAATATCATTAAAAGAAAAAAAGTTTAATTAGTTTTTCACGAATTACGCAACACAGATTTTTATATATATATATATTATCTTTGACGGTATGTTAGTATGAAAATACAAATTTGTATTTTAACTTCGATCGAGATTAAAAACTGTATTAATTGGTTTTGTAACAAAAATTACAAAGTCCTGTTAAGGCTGAAAAGATCTTTTTCAGAGAATAATAAAGACCACTTTACATTGAGAGAAAAATGATTAGTTGTCACAACTGAAAATTTAGTTAAACACTTTCTATAACTGATTTTTCAGTTGTCTCTATTGAATTATTAATCGACTGAACTATCAATCAGTTAAAATAACTATGAAATTAGTTGAAGTAACTGAAATAATTCAGTTGTGTCCTTGTTTTACTAAAATTTTTCTCAGCGTAAATTAGGCTGTATATAAAACTGCGAATTCATTAAAAAATGAATTAAAAATAAATCACCTGTAAATAATTGTCGAAATAATATACATTTAAAGGGAGAAAAAGATTTTTTGCCGATTAACAGCTGATCATTTTTTATCCTTATTTAGTCTATTTGAGAACGTGGATATAGATTACGTTTTACTCTGATATTTTATCTTTGTTCTTATATTATCATTAATCTTACGTTAGGTCAATGATTAATTTTACACATTTTACAATGTTAATGCTAGTGTTAATTTCTCAAATATGAATCATTCATAAAGAGTATCGATTAAATAATTTCGAACTCGAATAGTTCGATTTTAACGTATTTTCTATTATTAATATTGTTTATTATTAATATTGTAATTTAATAATAATATAAAGAAAAATTTTCTTTCAGGATAAATATTATTGAAAAATGCCAAGCAGTAAAACCAGAATTGCTGTTATTGGAGCTGGTGTGGCTGGTTTGGTTTCGGCACGTCATTTATCTAATAGACTTGAAACATTTAGTTTCACCGTTTTTGAACAATCCGATCGAATTGGCGGGACATGGATTTATACAGATTCAATAGATTACGACAAATATGGAGTTCCAGTACATAGCAGTATGTACAAGAACTTAAAGTAAGTTTTGTTTTTTTTTGTTTTTTTTTTTCATTTTATTCATTATAAAAAATTAATCAAACGCGTCAAATGTGCACATGTTAGTGTTGAAACATGTTTTAACACTAACAATTATCACACGAACTTTGTCATTCAAAATGGTCATTTCAATGACTGCATTTATGATGATTGCATTGTCATTACATTGTCTGTTATACAATGTAATGACAATTATTAAACATACAATGTCGTAATGCACTTTTATCTACGAGATAAAATGATTATTCTTTAATTTCTTAAAGTAACAAAGTCAACCTTAACGACTAATCTTTCATCATTCTATTAGGGGAATTTTTGCTAAAAAATAGTTTATATATTATCATGCTCTTTATGCCAAATCCAGTTGAAACTGGTAAAAGGTTTTATCTATTAAAACGTCTTGATATGTTAATAAATAAACATATGATTTTTATTTCGTTTATTCCCCTTAAATTTTATGAATCACTAACTGAAAGATATTGATTGCTTTTTTAAATTACAGAACAAATTTGCCGATTGAAATAATGCAGATTCCAGATTTTCCTTTTAATAGCGATAATGGACCATCTTTTGTGCATCACAGTGTAATTCGAGGATATTTAGAAAAATATGCTAAGTATTTTAATCTTCATCAGTATATTAAAGTAAGAGAATGTAATTGATATAATTATCATCTAAAAATAAGTGGCTTAAATGCCGTCGATTAGATGCCAAAAGCGTTCATTATTTTTTTCAGTTACAAACAATTGTGAATAAAATTGAACCCGAACAACTACCAAATGGACAAACTGTATGGACTGTGTCTACTACAAATTCAAGAACAAAGGTTAAATCTAAAGCAATATTCGATGCCATTGTTTTGGCCAATGGTCATCATAGTGTGGGACAGTTGCCACATATAATGGGAATGGAAACTTTTGAAGGCAGTCAAATCCACAGTCACCAGTATAGAGTTCCAGAAAAATATCATAACAAAAAAGTTTGCATTTTAGGAGCTTCTTGGTCGGGAATTGATATTGCCTTGGAAGTCAGCAAATATGCAAAAAAGGTAAATAATTTTTTTTTTTTTTTTTTTGGAAGTAAAAAATCGAAATATATAAATAAATTGGTTTTCCTTTCAACTTTAGATATACTTGAGTCATAATTTACCAGAGCCTTTAGATGCCAAAATGTCTAGCAACGTAGAACAAAGATCAGGCATCAAATACATTAATGGTAACATGTTCACTTTCAAAGATGGTTCAACTGCTGAAGTGGATGATTTCATATATTGCACAGGTAATCATTAATATTTAATATTCAATTGGAAATAAGTTAACTTGAAAAATACGTAATTATTCAGAGAATAATTTTGGAATAATGATATATCTGTCTTATTCCAGGATATAAATTTACATTCCCATTCATGTCGCCGAAAATTACCTTAGAAACGAGCGATCATCATGTAGAACCAGTGTACAAAGAAATAGTGCATATGGATGCACCGAATGTATTTTTCCTTGGACTTCCAGATATTGGTATACCATTCCCAATGGTACACATACAAGCTCAATATATCATTGGCATTTTAGAAGGTCGGGTAAAATTACCTTCGTCTGAACGAATGCATAAGGAGTACGAACAATTCAAAAATGATCTCCTGGATCAAGGCATACCAGTAAATATCAAGGCATTATTTAAAATTGAAACTAAAATTATCCAGAAGAACAATTTAAAAACTTATCTCCTTATTTATTACAGTTAAGGCACATCAATAAAATGGAAGAAAGACAATGGGCTTACTATGATGACTTATCTTCAGCAGCTTCTGTTCCCAGTTTTCTGCCAGTCGTCAAAATGATTTACGAACACGTTGAAAAAATGCGAAAAATTGACTTTACAACTTACAAAAATTACCGATACCGCATCGTCAACGACAATGAATTCATTGTACATTAGTAAAAGTTGTTGAGGCTAAACTTAAAATTTAAATGAACTTCTTTAAGTAAAAAAAAAAAGAATTGAAGCTGGTAGAATCGTTCAAGATTCAAAAGAGCACAAGTTATTATTAAAGTAATGAATTTCTAATAATTTATTACTATAATAATTCTACGTCCTCCAAAACAAAATACAATTTTTTATCTATACTATAAGATTTGATACCACGAAATAAAACTTAATTTTAGAAATTTTTTATTTAACTATAAATCACTTCTGCTAATCGACATTATTTATTATCAATAAAATACACTAATATCTTAATAAATTATATTTTCCTTCAATTTAATATAACCTTTTGTGCATATTTGGTTAATGGGAAAATAAATGTTTAAGAATCTTAAATAAGCTGCTCTTTTTTTTTCGATCCCTGGAATTAATGTTATATAAAGTATGTTTTGTTTCTTTAACAATTATATGTGGCGCGTTGAAGTTACTTGGTTGGCAGCTTTGAACGGTGTATGTTATCTATAATCTCCTGGTGAAAGTATCTCCGTAGATGGGGATGGAAATGAAAGAGAATGGTAGAGAATCTTGCTGCTAAATTGTGTTTACTTCTTCAAGATAAAGCATCGAGTGGTAAGGCTGTGCGATTATTTTATAATACTTGCATTTAAATTGTTATCAATCTTGCTTAGCTAGTTAAAGCTAATCGATTGGCTGAAATTTAGCATTAAACTACATACCGCGTCGTTATCGATTTGTTTTCACAGTTAACACGCATTTGAAGTAGAGTACAATACACTTCTATATACATATGCATGAATTTTATCATTTATTTCATTGTATTAGTTTGATTATTTCACTTATTATTCACTTTTATATACATTGTGAAATTTTATATGATGATTTTATTTGTCATTTTAAAACAGTTTAATTAGGATGAATTTACAGAAATAAATTATATTTTATGTAATCAATTTCAGCTGAACAATGGAAACTTTTGGGGCAAGAAAAAGATGGTTCACTTCTATTAGGATGGATAGAAGAAATTTCTATGGAAGATGGTTCCCAATTACTTTCAGTTATTGGATGTTACGACCGGATTAACAATACATTGAAGGTATTCAATTTAAAAAGATATATAATTATTACAAAGCCATGAACTTATTTCTTCACTAAATATAAAACTGTTTAAGGTACTTCATAAATTTAGCAAAGTATTGAATTTGGTGCAAGCTACTATAAATCAAAACCGATCTTTGTTGGGCTATGTTTCCAAAAGACCAATTATTCCAAAAGAAGAAGAAAAGGAAGAAGATAAACTTGAATCTAAAGAAACACTGGAAAACGAAAAAGAAAGCCATGCAAAATCCATTTCTGAAGTTTACGAAACTTATGTTATAGAATTAGAAAGTAAAGATGGTAAAATTCATACCATTGAAACTGGAACATCCAGGCAAGCAAGAATACAATTTTTATATAGACAAAAAGAAGTTCATACAATGGATAAATTTCTGTTTCTTGTCCACCGAGAATGTAAGTGTAAAATTAAAAATTTTGCGATATTAAGAATTTCAATTTAACCATCATTTATTTGAAAAATACAAAATTAAAAAATATTTTGTAGGTATTCAGATGTATACAATTAATTTTAATTTCGATGAACCATCGATTAATAAACTCAAGTCAGAACAATTTGTCAAGACATTTATCTGGGCCCAATGGGACGCAACAAATCAGGTGCTTTATTATATTCATCGCAGAAAACCTACGGTTAGTGTATTTATGGACGAAACTGATGAACCAACTCCAAAACCAAATGAAAGTCCAACTCTTAGTGGATTACAATTTCATGATGATCTTCCTCATGAAACTGTGGTATGTAGTTTCAGAAATCAATTTTTTTTCTTTTCTTCAACATTAACATTTTTTTATTTTCTATTTCAGTTGAACATTCCATTAAACCTTCCACAAGTTCCAACATCAGATAATTGTGGAACTTATGAGGATGACGTTATTCCTTTAAGAGTTCACGACTGTTCTTTGGATCTTATTGTGATATCTGATTCTAAAGGAATCGTCTGTGTGTGCCATCATTACTTGTATAGACCAATCAAGCCACCACAGCATATGTTGGAATCGGAACTTAGCGATTCAAATACAGTTCATTTTGCATATTCAGTTACGGTGCTCCATCACAGTTGTGTCATACACTGTGTGGTACCTGGTATACCTTGGGCACGAGCAAAGGTCATGAGGCCAACCTTCGTTCTTTATGGTGACAATCACATGATAGTTTTTGCACAAGACTTTTTTACTCATATCTTAGAAATTGGAATTCATCATGAACCATGTTGTCATATTTTATGTGGACCACTGCCAACTGTACCTTCACAATCGTCTTATTTAGTACCATTATTAAATATATCATCATTAGAATCATCTAACAACATAGGGAGTTATGGATCTAATATTTTAACAATAGGTTGGTAAACTTAAAACAATATTGAAAATTATAATTTCAAATAATTCTGTATAATATATTCTTCTAACAGATTTACCAACGTTGGACCTTGTGCCATTAACTGTTCCAACAAATTTTCTTGTCAAAGTATTTCGCAAAGAAACCTCCATTGAAATTCGTTGTGGAATACTCCATTATTTTACGTGTCATAAAAACGATTTAGATGTAGTAGAAGAATTAATCGCGTCATTAGCAGAAAATCCTCGATCCTTAAACGTTACTAAGGTATTGCAAGAATTTCTGGTGTGTGGTTCTCATGCTTTAGTCCAACAGAATTTGCCAACAGACGCAATGACTTTATTATCTCTTCTGGTGGTTACGACAATGGAAGAATGTCCGAGTTTTGAAGCTAAAGTTAATGATTTCAATGTTACTTTGAGTCACGAGAAACTTTGGAACACTTCCGTTATGCTGTTGTCGCCGCAACAAAGAATTGTTCCTTACAGAAGCGATCTTTGGACGAAACTATGGGACCGATTAGGTGAAAAAAGTGAAGAGAGACCTAGATTCAAGCCTAGTCAAATTGCTGAGAAGCTAATGGTTTCTTTGGCTTGCTACCAACCAGAAGCTTTGTCCAGATGCAGTACTCCAATGTCGCCTGCTGGAGGGTATGTATCATGAAATATTTAAAATTAATTTACAAGCAAATGAAATATTTACTGTTATTTGTTATTATAGACTAGTGGTGACAACAGCAACTTTAGGCGAATTGATGGGTGGTCGAGGAAAATATTTTGACTCAAATTTGCCATTCGTTGAAATGGAGAGTTGTACAGCCTCGAAACAGGAACATATAGTATCCGTAAATCTTCGTGAATTATCGGTACATCTTTTGAAATATGGAACACGATCAAGCAGTACCAGATTTCAAGGTTCTTGTACACCGCTCCATGTTCATGCTATGGCAACTAGACATGTTACAGCTCAATTGGAAACCTCTCGACTCTTGTGTCAGATGCTTTGCAAAGCTGCAAACATTCACTTAGGAAGCAAGAAAGAGCGTGGTTTTGCATTTATGTAAGGTTTTTCTTTTTAATTGGTATAAACTGTCAAATGTTAATAATAATGTATGTAATACTTTATGTCGCAGAGATAATTTATCGGAACAAACGCAGTATTTGTTATTTACTTTGTTAGAAAGATATAAGCATGCTACAGAGAGCGTAGCATTCCCTGTTCCTCAGGGATTCACCTCATTTTTTACTTATCTCGGATACAGAACTTTAGATTATTCTCTCTTCTTGCAATATGTGCAACGTTCTGTTTTCGAATTACAAGTAGATGTCGTTAAAATTATAATGGCTGGTAAATATTATATATTATATATACATTTACTTGAGAATCTATGTATTTTTAAATTAATCTATATTCTTAATAATTTATAATTGATCAATTTTAGATATTAGTGATGATAAAGCAAGTCTTCCACGTAAATTGGAGCTATTGTCTTTACTGCCCAGATCTAGAGCAAAACGATTATTAAATCCCTGGCTACATCCCATAAGTTTTATGTTAAGAGCACGCGAACATGCTACAAATATTTTAAGTGGAGAAATTTGTCCAACTCGTACAAAACCATTACCACATAGACATCATAACGGTAAAAATTGTATGTCTTGAATTTTGTTTAATTATTAATTGCAAATAGAAATTACTGTTTAACTTATTTTTACAGGTTTGTCAGCTTTTCCATCTGGAGATCGTTTGTCTCCTTTGGACACGTTTCTTGATTTATTAACTGCTAAAGGTAAACTATATTTTACCAAATGTCTATGTGTATTTTAGAATGAATTATAATAACAATAATAATAATAATTATTATTATTAATAACAAAACTTTTTTCATACAGCCAGTTTAACTGAATTAGACTTTGGGCTACTTATTGAAGCAACATCAGCATCAACAGAGGACTTCC
>JABFQA010001353.1:0-14073 GCA_022817065.1 Probaryconus sp. ZL-2020 | reverse complement strand
TATCTATAAACGATTTATGGTTTAGCATAAAAATATTTTATTTAATTAAATACAAAAAATGTGATAAAATGAACATACTATATTTATTGATAAATTATGACGATAATAAAATAACAGATTAAACTTTATGTGTTGTTTTTTTTTAAATAATTCATTGACAAAATAAATATTAAATTCTAACCATAAAGATTAAAAAAAAAATAACAAAATAATGTTTCCCATACAGACGAAAATATACTCGACTAAATTTAATGCATTAGGAAATATATATTTTCGTTCGTTCGTGTTTTACAGCGGCTAGAATCTGGTCAATTTATAATGCTGCGCTCATTGTAATCTCAGTAATTTTATCATTTACACAGCAATTATGTTTCGGAATGATATATTAACGCGTTGGTTTTTATTGTAAATTGAGCTCGTATATCCACACAGAGTAGACGTCGGATTATGAGACAGTGGAGTTCTGGTATGTTAACTGAAAACTTGCATACTACAACAGGAAACGTATTATAATAATAAGCGTATAATTAAATGCCCTCCACAATAACATACCAGCTTCCAGCTATTGAATATTGCCACAACCTTTCCTAACAGTGTTTAGATATGCACCGTGTGTGGAAGTGATTTTTAATTAACTAAATGATAGCGTTACAGTCGGTAAAGATACGTTAGTTAAATATCAGCTTTCGGCAAATATTTCTACTATATTAAAAGTAGATTTGATTTTGACAATGAAAATAAAAAATTCCAGAAATTTAAATTATTGTGTTAGACTCAAATTTTTCATCTGTTAAAATGGTCGCTTGTATTAAGTCTTTAACGTCCAAAATATGTTACGGTTAAATATCGTTTTAGAACCAAAATTAGAGATAAGAAAAAGCATGAAATAATTTTTTTTAATTCTTAAAAGTCAACATTTTCATCCTAGTTTTGATAATCGTCAAAGAATAATCGTCATGTTTTGATATTATATTTAAAAGTACAGTTTTCCAAAATGTTACCAAATGGTAACACTGGGCATTAAAGAGTTAACATGAAATATAAATGAAATTGGTTTTAACAATGAAGATAAATAAAAATATTAAAACATCTAAGAATTTATTGACTTTTCGTTAAGCACTTTTCAGTAATTAAGTTGTAAAGTTATCAGGCTGTCCATTTGAAGTAAGATAGGACTACTTCATTTATGTAATTTATAGCGGCACCGCTGTCAGCTGCCTCGGCAGAAACAGCATCTTGCTGGGCTAAAGTAAGGACTTCTCTAAAACCGGATTAATATTAAACTAGTTACTACCGTGCTCTATTGAGCACGCAAGACGCGTTTCTGCAGCTTATTGAGTTCTTGCTGGAGTATGCACTGGATCGATAAAATCTACTATTTCAGTATCCAAACTCAACCTTTTTTCACTTTTTAAACATTCATTTTAAAGGCAATGCGATAAAAACTTTTTTTTATATTTATACGCAATTTCCGAAATTATTGGTTTTCAGTTATTCGTTTAACCCTTTAACCTCAGCTCTTATAAAAATAGGGTTAAGAATTTTTGGTTTACACTTTGTTGACGCAGGTGCCAATCGAGGGTCGCGAGGGGTCGGGGGAGGCTTCTTAAAAGCTGAGCGTAAATTCATTGAGAGCTTCTTTTTTTTTTTCTTTTTTTCTTTTTTTATTCGGCTCGTAAAAAATGCAGCCGAGGATAAGGGCCCGGCGAAAAGGTCAGCGATTTCTTGAATCGCTGTAATAAATTTCTTGCAGCGCGCTCGAATTTTCATAAGGGAATTTATTTTGCCACTCGATATCACGGCCCTCGGTCGGCAAGTGCTATTTGCACGCCGACGCCAAATTATGGTGGACGATGTTCTTTTTATTCCAGCGTTTCGCGTAAAAAAAAAAATATCGCCAGCTCAGCGTTATACGGATTCTCTTGATATTGAAAACGACACATGCACGAGTATCAATAAACTGGAGGAGGAATAGACATTGAGAGAAACACACCGGGAGACGTTACGTTGAATGGATATTCAATAACTACGGCATCAGAAGAACATTATTTATATTACACGAAAAAAGAAGAAGAAACTCGAGAAAAAAGTTGTCCTTTAGGATTGCCTTTACTTTCGAGGGCATTTTTGTAGATAAGGAAGAAGGTGACGCGGAAATAAGTACGTGACGCTGAAATGTAATGAACGAACATAAAAAGCTCTTCATTTCGACTGGGATTTCGTATTCGAAAAATAAAAAATAAATAGGAAAAGGCAAATAGGGTCGTTGCAGAAACAAATAACAGTCTTTCCATGGATGACAATTTTCAAGAATCAATGTTTCAAGTATTGCGATTTTAAATTGCTTTACCGAAACCACTTTTGTTTGCAAAGCTCGGATTTCGTTATCTTATAATTCACTTTTTGCGAACAATTAAATTCCAAGCCATTTCTAAATATACGATGTTATTTGATTGATAAAGGATTTTATCTTTGAAATATATAAATTTTCATGTACATTTCAATGTTGAATAAAGCAATTTTTGGAAAATGGTTTGAGCGATGTAAGCCGTGTACAGTTGCAAGTTTCGAATTTTTCTGGAGCTTGGCTTTTGAAAGGAACCTTTTACTGCTTTTAATGTGGATGGATTTCAGAAAAGCGTTTATCTACCGAGCTCGGCTTTTAAATGTTAGCATGCTCGTTCATACAATTGCGAGGTCGCATTATACTAAAAAAGTGAAAAAAAAGGGAGTAGGTTTACAAAGGGTTCGTGAGAAAAAGAGAGTGCCGTAAAACAAGGACAGGTGAAAGAAGAAGAAGAAGAAGAAAAAAAAATTAGAATTGAAAGTCAAATATATATGACTTTCTGGGTGCGCTTCAATGTTCCTTTGAGACTAATGCTTTGTATTTTATATTGAAATCGAGTTTTTTAATTTTACTCGAAGAACTTTTCTGGTTATTTTATTTACTATTCCCTTTTTTAAACAATTTAATCTTCAAAACAACCCAATTCCACATAATTTAATCAATAATTAATAATTGATATTCAAGCAAATTTTGGCAAAGTACTGCGCTTTGGGTGTTAAAATCCGCGACTCCCCTAAAAATCGATTTTGACACAATTTAAAACATTATGCAAATACTTCCAATACCGTAGAATCTCATCTGATCAATATTCCAAATTATTCAATCACACATACTTGGGAAACTCAATTATCAAATACTTGGAATAAATTATACCCAGTAAAGCCACTAAGAAGACAATTACTTTAATTAACATATTGATTCATTATTTGTAGCGCAGATAAAAGAAAAGGCAACAGATAAAGTCGAGCGGCGTGGGTGTATGCGAAGGGGGAGGGGCGGGGGGGGGGATGCGCGCTTACACGGTAGTTTCAAGTTCCGTTTCGCTCGAGAATAGCGCCGGATTACCGACAAAACTGAGTCAGCGCCGGTCGCTTCCACGAGATAATGCGGGAAAAGCTCAGCTTACCCTTCCTGGTAATTCCTCGTTAAATATCACCCCCGTACCGTTGATCTTGCGTGAGCATAAATGTTACTTTTCTAGGCCAAGACCAAAGACGACGAAAAGAGTGAATTTTTCATTCACTATAGAGAATTTGTAATCATCGTCAACCAATTGCAATTGCCCATTCCTATGATTTGGAATCAGACATCTTCAATCGTTTTACTAATATAAAATCATTTCGTGTTTATGAATTTATATTGAAGCGAGCAAGATTGAAAAATAATTACTAATTTTGAATATTAAAATTTCTTAATTCAATCTGTTGTGAATTTACGACATTTCTGAAATATAGATGATTAAGTTTAAATTGTGTAGTCTTCAGCGTTAAATTCGCAACGAACTACTGTATACGCGAAACGCCGTAAAATTGTTCGACGGGATTAAAATAAAATGAAAAAAATATGCTATTATTTCAGTATTCGCGTTTTTCATTTTCCAACGACTTCCATTCTATTTTTTCGACGCTCTTCTCTCTGCAACGAACAAAATGTGCAATTCCTTTTTTCCATACGCAATTTTGTAAAAACAAAAATAGAAAATTTTATTTCCATTTAGGCAAATTTGGAATTTGTTTTCAAATGGTTTCTTTGGCACTCTATTAACTAATCGTTATGTGAATCGTTATAGGTCAAAGGATTTATTTGAAATCTTTGGAATTATTTCATCATTCGGTTTATGTGGTAATATTTTATTTGATTATTAAATAGAATAAAAAAAAAAATGCTGACATTAAAATTATCAAGTTTGAACGATGATTGCAAAACACGAGATAAAAATCATGTCAAATTGGTGAGAGCCTGTTCGACATTTCATAGTGAATGAAGAAACTTTAAGTCGCATCGTAAAGCGTCAGTAGTAATGGTTATTATTGGTCAGCCATACTCGATAGTCAGTTCCAGGGGAGAGGAGAAGAAGTTAGTGGCCAATAAACGTCCAATCGCGTTATTGCTAGCCATCGAATCAAGATGTCGAATTTCTTGGATTCTTCCTTCTTTGTTCTCGTCTTTCTCTTCTATATCGATTAATCGTTTATCGATCTTTTCTAACTTATACTTATTTATTCCGATAGCAATCAACTTTTGAATACAAAAATCCCTTAACAACAGAATCCGAACAAAATTTGGCGATTGTAAAAATTCTAATATCGAACAATATTAAATTTAGTCCATCAAGGGTTACAGGATTTTATAAAAAAAAAACTCGTTCGATCGAAAATGTAGATACTTTACAAATCGAAGCACGCTGCCGAACGAATTAAAATGTAAATGACGCGCCCATATTCTGTTAATACTATTTGCAAATTCTGTGCACAGAAACGAGACATTTCTTCCAAGAACTTTTTATTTTTAAGGTAAACGGTGATTCGAGCGAATAACAACGACAATATTTTTTATTTCGATGAAGAGAATAAGATGCTGAAATTCAGCTTCGCTCGAGGTAAATTTTAATATTTATTTGTACTCCTGTAAGAAATGTTTGCACAAGAGAAACAATATTTAGCGAACGTTCAACCCAACGTTGATCTTATCTTCTTCTGCAGTAAGCATCATAAATTCTGATCGATAATAACACGCATTCGGAAATTCATAACAGCTATGCTTCGTGAAAAATTAACATTTAGTTTCGACATTTATGCTTCGCACACAGGAAATATTTTAAACTGTTAATATTGATTAACGATCGAGCTGAGTTTACTCGGCTTATGTATTTTGGCGATTAAAACTACATTTTATGCAACAGATAAATGATTTCAATCTGAGATGACTTTTAACTTTCTGATTACTTTTTAATAGATGAGTCTTCTTTTTTAGATACCATTTTTAATCTGTTGAATTTCGTTTAATAATAATATATGTATGCAATTAAATTTTCATTAGAAAAAAAAGATATATTTCTATTTCAGTTTTGAATTTCGTTGGTTAATTATATGGACTTTGTAATGCCTGTACCATTTTTCCCACGTACAAAGTTTCATCAAAATTCCGCACGAAAAGCGAACGCATTTAATTGAATAGAGGTGCTCAAAGCTCCACTTTACGCGGGTATTTAATTTTTTTTTTTTGTATTATTCTTTTTTTCTACTTCGCAACGTGTGCCCGATATCAATTACCAGAGTAAAAAAGAGCAGGAGGGAAATATAGAGATAGTTGGATAAACGTGGTGGTGTATAAATTATTAGAATCTGAGATTTCAAAAAAAAAAAAAAAAGAAAAAAAAATGAAACAACTTTTGCGCATAAGTTTCGATAGATGGGGATGAGAGTTTTAATTTCCTAAGGCTAATGAAATGTTAGAGACGATTAACTTGGATGCGATTATTCGGTTGGATTTCTCATACATTTAGCAGTACATATCAACTTGTTGATTTACTGTGGTAACCGCAACTTTGCGGTCCGAGGGGTCCCATTCTAGAAACTCATCTCTACTTAATAATGGCTACCTTAAAATTCTCTTTACTCCTTGTACTTCAGGTTCCTGAGTTAACCATTACTGAATAACATTTTTTGTAAAATTTCAGCTACAGTCCTTCCAAAGATAGAAACTGCAAATTTAATGTCATTGCAAATTTTCAAAAAAACGTCCGTATTGCAATTGAATAAAAAATAAATACAATGCAATGTTTGTGTGTTTTGCAATTTTACTATCCTACAACGAGAAAAAATACAAAAGATTTTTGTGCACACTGCTGAAATTCTTATTTCGTGTCTTATTCATATTTTCTCCATATATTTCTGTGTTGAAAAATTTTGTCTCTCTTGTATAAATAAGACAACGTGAATAAAGTTAACATACTTTTCGCATTGCCTTCGATAATATTTCGAGAATAAGCCGAGTCACTGGAAACTTAATCGAATCGATCGTAATATTGTGGTGTACAGAATACCTGCGAATTATAATTCAGTCATTTCGTAAAATTTAACGATAGACCTTAATAATATTATTAAAGGCTGTTACACAATTGCAGAAAAGTTTCAAGTAAGCGATAAAATGGATTATACGAACAAATGAGTCTTTGAAGCGGAAAACCCTTCTCTTCAATTTTAAATCTATTTTATTTCACTTAAAGCTCGTCGTTTAACTTTTAAGTCTGGTGAGTTTATGTCTTGAATTTCATGGATTACTGCATACTGTAAGACTATTTATCCTCAATTTTTTTTTTTACAGAAATAAAAGTATATTTAACAATCTTTTTTTTTTTGCATTTTTGTGGTTGAAAGTAACTGATCATTAAAATCATATTCAGGCCCTTTCGGCAATATTATGTTTCAGAACCAGGTAATGTACATATTACATTTTCCAATGACCAAAAAACAAAATAGAATAATTAGTAATTAAACGGATTTAATTATGAGCTATTTTTTTGTGAATTACGAGTGGCTTTCGTGCGATGAATAAAATTATACAGCTGACCTAGATAGTCAGAATTCTGAAATTAATTTCTCGGAGGACTTTCTTGGGATGACTAATCTTGGTCAAAATTTCTTTTTTTTTTTAATTCCGAAATCTTCTTTTTTTTATCCCGAATTCTCTTTCATCTTTAGTTTGTGTACCCGAGATTTTGTCTCCGCTTTCTTAACGTCAGCTATCTCGGTCTTTATTTTCCACTCATTGTTCTCGACGCGTATGGCGCGTCAGAGAAATTATATGAACGAACCAAATTAAGACACTTAAGGCGCCAGGCAGCAGAGTACGTCCGAATGCACGGAGACATTATGCAACGCTTTGCGAAACTGCGTGCTTTATGAGTGTAACCATCTGGCACTCTAACCCAACGCCTGCTTAGAGAGATAAAGACTGCACTGCTCTGCAATCGTTTTGCAATTTCGAATTACGGCAAATAACTTTTTCATTTCACAATATGTAAAACGGTCGTCATAAAAAATTTCTTATTTTTATATACGATGCTGATTTCCTTTCAAAGATAATATTTGCTTTTTTATAATGTCAGTCGTTGAATTATTTTTTGCAAAACTCTGAGATTTATTTTGCAAAGTATTACAGTAAACTTTACTCTGTCAAAAAATTAATAAAAAATGTAAATTGAGAAAATTAAAAAAGGAAATTTGCACATGAAGAATAAAATAAAATATGTTGAATACAATTTAACAACAACAAATAATAAAATTCAGCTGCACATGTCGCACGGCATATTTTGAGTCTAACAAACGCAAATTGATTAATTCCCCACTTCGTTCGTGAATTTCCGTCGTTAATATTCAGCGACAGTTCGCAGGTGTTAATTTCGACAAAATTATGCAACAAATCATTTTACACGACGTGTTTGCCTCGCAAATTTAAAGCTCTCTATTTTTCAAGAGCGCTCCTCGGTGCGACAGCGCTCTCACGTGTGATATGTGCACTTAGCGGGAACGTATCCTATTACAAGCGAGAATTAATTTAACCTTCTTATACGGTACATCGCTCGTCTCCTATCGTCCTTTTCTCTTTCCAGGTTCTTGTTTATTTTTTTTTCTTCGCCAAAGAAGATTAGTAGCCGATCGGGCTAGAACGAATTCGCGGTCGGATATCCGTGACTTGGATGTATATGGCGCAACAAGACGATGAATCGCTAAAGCTATCCCAAACTTAAAGGCAACCGAGAAAAGAAGATCGAACCCAGGATACTTGAAAAAATATTTGCACTGCAATTTCGCAAACTTAGATAAATACGAACTATGAAATCAATAATTTTTTTAAGTAAAGAAAAAAAGGTTTTATAAATTAATTTATTTAGTTCGACATTATAGTGTTCGATTTTGCAATTTGGGATGAAATGAATTGGACCTCGTTGCGATTCGCTCATATTATTTAGAAGCGGCGTATGTATCGCAGTTGTTAGAACCACTGTTTCCAACCTGAAATTGGCACGATTTATTATCACCGTCCAAAGTGGTCGGCCGAATTTACCAAAACTGCGATGAGGACGCTTTATTTTGGCACGCCAAAGGACATTATTTTTTGTGCCACCATCAAGAGACTAATGGCATGTGCGTTATGCAACTTGATGCATGGCTTGTTGATTTAAGAAGACAAAGACCACTTATTCACCACTTCAATTCGCTTACTTTTTATACATCCTTCTTCTCCAGCCAAATTTCATTATTTAAATGTTTGGAATTTTATAAATAATAATATATTTATGTTAAATTCTTTAATATATTTAAAAGCCTATAATTTTTTATTTTAAATTGAAGCAGTGTCTTCTAATAAAATACATATTGCAATTATATTGGTGTAGCTAATTGTTAAAGTGAAATTAAAAAAAAAATCGTTCTATAAACAAATTACTGAAGTCGTGCAACATCGTTAAAATAATTATTCCAATAAAACTGGGAATGGTTTAATTTCATGACGTTTCGTGTTTTCCCAAGACGAATAATTTCTTCTAGGTAACTCATTACAAATCCTTCTTGTTCGTTTCGAACCCATCGAGACATAAAAATCAATGCTCATTACGGTCCGATTTCAATATCGACTATCTGCGCAAACTTGACAATTGTGAAAAAAATCACTGTCGTCAGGAAATCGATTGAAATTCTCGTAATGATCTCAATTATCATTCACTAGACTTTGGAAAACTTGTCGAAATCGTCTTACTCAATTAACTGCTATGCAGTATTTCAGGTCTTGAATAGTTTTCACAATCTAAATTACATTGAAAAATCAGGACCAGTAAAATCCGACAAAAATTGTTTCTTTTAATTTTCACGAAATCAGGGCAGGATTTTATACAAATTAAGGATTTCAATCATTAATTTCTAAAATTGGAATTAAACAATTAAATAAGTAAAATATTTTTATATTAAATAATAAAATAATTCTTTTGATCATTAACGAAGGAAAGAGACTAAAAAAAAAAAGAAAAAGATTATCAATGTAAAAGTGTTCCAATCGAGCTTGAATATTGAAAGGTAAACGCTTCGATGATTTTGCCAAGGACGAGGAAATACGTGCAAACACCTTTTGCAGGCTCGCATACCCGCATGTACTAAGCTGCGCGGGTACGCGCCCGTTTAATTGCAGCGCAAACATTTGCAGAGGCGTGCTGATTACGAGACTCATTATTTTGGCAAAGCCGCGAATCACGAACGTTCAAGATTCTTGGGACGCAAGAAATCCAGAGCTTTATTAAGGAGGACTCATTATTGCTCATAATCAACGCGTTACAATAGAGGAAGAAGACATGGACTGAAATCCTTTCTTTATCTGCTACGTTAAATTCTGTCCACACTGATTCGTCTGTGTCATGTCTTTTCCTGCCAAGCTAAAAAATTATTTGCTCTTTTTTTTTTCTCAACTTCAATTCTTTCCCTTTGATGGATAATCTGGCGTAAATACGAATGCATTCTGGTGAAAAATTTTTTTTTAATCAACGATTTGTTATAAAAATGTCATTCGTCGCATTAATAACTGATCATCTTAAGTAATTATAAAATGTGTCCGACGTCTGACAACATCAACTGTTCTACTACTATCTATGGAATTTTTGGTATGTTGATTCAACGAAAATTTTTGGAATGACTTTGAGCATGAAATATTAAATCAATAATTCATTTTCATGGGAGCGGCTTATTTTTAATTCTCGAACGGCTTTCAAGTTTTAATTTAACAAAAATAAAAAGCTTGCATTGATAAAATCAATCAATATAGTAAAGCTTTAACCAGTTAATTGAATACTTTTCTTAACTGCATTAATTCGAACGTTATCTTTGAGTATAATTAATTGCGTGGGTGAATACTACAAAATGAAACTATTGTATTAATATCTGATTGAAACTTTTGCAGCTCTTCGTAATTTTTGTAGAAGCAGGTCGGCCATTTATTTTCGCAAAAGAAAAGAAGTGAGAGTACCTTACATTGTTAAAAAGTTAGATCATCCAAGTTTAAAATCATCATTCCTTTGCTTCATACTGAATTCAATTTAATATCTAAGTGCATAATGAGAAGAAAAATATCTTCGCCATTATCATTACTAAGGTTACTTGGGAGGCTTGCAATATCAGCGAATAACCAATGAAATGCGTCAAGCCATTCGAAGATTTTCAAATACGCCAAGGGAAAAGTTTCTAATGTAAAATGGAAAACGTAATGTTACTGGTTCAATACAATAAAACTTAGATGTTAAATCTAGGAATAGCCATCATTTTGAGATGTGTCCTTCTGGGACATAGCATGCAAACGTACTTTATTGTTTAGTAATAAAAGTTGTGCGTGGAGGATATGACCAAGGAAGTACACGATTCGTTACTTTCAGTGGAAGAAAACAATGATCGAAAATAAATGGAGAAACAAGAAATTCAAAGAAAGTTAGATGTTTCAGCAATTGTCATTTTATGCAAAAATCAATGTTGCATTTTGATAAAACGAACAAAAAATTATTCCTCATAATAAACTGTTTAAAGACTAAAATTAATATCCTTTTTTGTACATTGAGAAAAGTCATAGTTGATTGAACTTTTTTAAGTTCAATAAAAGATTCTAAATTTAATTGAACTATAAAAGTACATTTTAATTAACTGTTATTTTTGAATTAACTAAATTTTAATTAATTTAACTAAATATTGTACTTAATTCAACAATTTTGCTCAACTATAGATCATAATTTAAAAACACATCTTTTTTTCTGTCAGTGTATAAGAGAAAAACTTGTTCCAAAATTCTAAACCGTTAGAACGAACTTAACAATAAGTGAGAATATTTGAGGCGATTGCTGTAAGAAAAGCTGTCCGGGTGATTTTTCTCCATTGGATTTATATCGGTCTTTCATTTTCTGGCTGTGCGTTTTTTCGTAATATGCTCACGCTTGGCGATATCGTGAGATTGGTCGGTATCCTGGCTCATCTTTCGCGTTCTCGCTATCTCCGTCCGTACGCTCGATGCTCTCGCTTCCGGAGAGCGTTTCCACGCTTTATCGTCGGTGACACTGTGCAAGAAAAAGAGTGGCACTGAGCACAAGTCCGTGGCACTAAAAATTTCGGTTTTTCGCGAAGGAATCGAGAGTTTCGACCTCGACTCGAATGCAGTAAGGCAATTCGATTACACAGGGGCGAAGGGGGACCACGGGGCTCGGGGCTCGAGCACTCGGTTCAATTATCGGTTCGGCGGTACGAGTTTTAGTTTCCTTTTTTCTTGCGCGTCGAACAAAAAAGTCGAAATCCCGAAGTAACGTGTAAGGGAGTGTACGAATGGCTTGAAACTTGGGAAGATCGTAAATCGAGTTCGCGGAAAAGACAATTTCCCGCGTCGAGAGAATGGATTTTCGTTCGATTTTTCTTTCTCAATTTCTGCGTAACAATTCACCTCACGCGTTTCTATTGTAGAAAGCAAAGTATTCAGCGGTTGAACGGGACAAGGAATCTTCACTGCATTTTTAACTTCGAGTCATAATCCATCGCATTTATATCTCATCTTCATTTTATTTTATTTTCCTCATTATAAAGAAACAATGCACAGAAGGAAATATAATTAGTTGACACAACTGAAAATTTAATTGAACCCTCTCCTTAACTGATCCTTCAGTTATTTTTACTGAATTCTTAATTGATTGAATTAACAATTAGTTAAGACAACTATGAAATAAGTTGGATTGACTGAAATTTCAGTTAAAGTAACTGAAATAATTCAGTTGTGCCCTCATTTTGAATTGAACTGAAATTTTTCTCAGTGTGGTCACGTTATTAATGTGCAGAATTAACAAATTAAACGATCATCAAGATTATCATTCGCTGTTTAAAAAAGGAAGAGGTATTTCTGTAGGATCCAGTGGTTAGCTCTAGTGTTAAAACGCATAGTGCGATAACAATAACTTGCTCGCAACGCCGTAAGAAGAGCCATTGATTTGAGCAGCAATTGAGTTTAGATTATACGAGATAGGCTTTGCATGGTGTCTGAAACTAAATGGATACACATGGCTGAGATTAGTTTCTCGTCCCTCTATAGTTTAATGTAACACCGGAGTACATATAGCTTGTTCTAACGACAGTAGAAAGACGTTTCTATGGACTCTATGACCAACTGGTAATAGCAAAACACCAGTTGTCTCCGCAGCAAATTCTCTCCGAAATGTTCTATCTTTAGGTTGAGAGGATACGCGCCAAGCACGGGAATTATACGGCTAGTTTATTCCAAAGCTGTATGTAGGAACTACCGCAACTCACTATAATCGTTTCCAGGGACATTAAATGAAAGCTCGATTAAGTCACGACAAAACAAGGTTAAGTGCTCGATTCTCGTTCCAAAGAGTTAAGTTTAACGTTGCAATTGAAAAATAAGGCCGAAAAATGTTTTTTTCTTACACACCCTTTTTTTTTCCCCAAGAAAAACATTTGCATCCGAGTCATAACGCATACAATCTGGTTTAAAATATCAATGAGAAGGAAAAAATAAATAATGCCTTTGAGATAACATTCGTGATTTCAAAGAGACCGAGGAATTTGACTGGAGGGTTATGTCTTCTGATATTCTAAATGTAACAGATGCATGCACATACCTATATAGTTCTCTACGCATTATATTCGCAACGAGACGAGGCCGAGGTTTATGGTAGGGATTGTTATAGTTTGCGATAGCACAGTTTATACCTCGCATAGAGGTGCCTGTGGAATTTCGCAGCTGAAGATGGATTTTATGCGGCAACATGTTACCCGGACTTTCTCTAAACATTGTATTTTGCAGTTTCGTTCACCGCGCACTGCCGAATACGTAATGTTTAATAAAACACCGTCGTTGGATGTAAAGCGAAGTTATCAATTTTTCGTGCGAAATTACAAAGTTATATAACACTGTGCAAATATTTTTGTAAGCCAGAAAAAGCATTTGAAATTTCTCGATGGATTACAAACTTAAATACTTATTGTATGGAAAAGCTTTCGTGGGCTTTGCATTTATGAATCTTAATTTCACAAATTAGTCTAGCATTATGCGGTTATTTCACTCTCATTCGATGTGATCGTGTCGATTAAATTTTTTCGTAACAATGTTTTGAAAATCCCGTTAAAAATGATTCGAAAGCACGAAAGCGGATGTGTATGAAGTTCTCATCGATTAATTCATCGAAAAATTTTTCTATAGATATTTTATTTACACGTATTTTCGATTTCCAACAAATTTTATGAAATTTGGGACGAGAAAGCATTTTTGATAAAAGGCTACATGTGGGTTTAAATGAAAGACGAATTGAAATACTTCACTAGTGAGTAAATGAAAAAAAAAAATTCCTTTTAGCCAACCTTAATGCAACGGCGACTCTCGTACCCGCCAAAATCGAAGAGTCTCCTAAACGCACTTGTTCACTGTTCACTAACGCACTGTTTCACTAACAATCATAGACTGAGAAAATTTTACAAAATTTTAATAAAATTTCAATAAAGTACCACTTTCCTAAAAATTTTTCAAGTTTGGGATAAGAAAGAGATTTCAATAAAAGGCCAGATGTGAGTCATAAACCTTATCTCTATTTTATTGCACCCGAAGCAGGTATAATTATATCTTCAATTAAATTTCTCTTTGATATTGTATGAAATGTTTTCTGAATTATAATATTTTTATTTCTAATTTTATTTCTA
>JABFQA010001352.1:0-14073 GCA_022817065.1 Probaryconus sp. ZL-2020 | reverse complement strand
AAATTATCAATATAATTTATTAAATTGAAGTTGCACAATTGCTCCTGAACGTAATCGTCTGCCATTATCTGTCCTTTTACAAAAGTTTGGCATAAATATACCAAAGTATAACTAGAAAATATTTAAAAAAATACATATAACATAACCTATAAACAAATTATGTTGTAGTTTGTCATTAAAATAGAAATAAAAACTGCAAATACTAACCAGTATATGAATTCAGTAAAATTAGATGGTTCAATCTTTACAATTGTACAATTACAAGTTTGTAAGTAAAATTTATTTTACTTTTTATTATTTTACATAAAATCACTATTCACAGTTGGAAAATACGCCACAAACTAAAAACAAAACAGTTTAACGCGAAAAACAAGTCGTGACGCAATCTGAAAATCAGCGCCAATGTTGATATTTACTAAAAAAAAAAAAGATATATGTAGACTTGCGTATTTCAAATTTTAAATGAGCAAAACTATAAATTAAATTTATATTTTATGTTTTAATTTGTATTTTAATATTAGTAAAGAGGTATTTGTATCGTTTAACTTTTACAACTTTCAACTTCAGTCAAATTTAATCACAGTTTTCAGTTATTTCAACAGAATGATGTCAGTTGTAACCATGCTACAACTGATTTTAAAGTTGCAGCCATTCTCCAACTACTATTCTCCGTATAATTAACTGATTTCCACAGTTGTATTCCTTGTATAACTGATATTTTCAGTTAAACCAACTTTCCTTTAGTTGTTTCAACTGAACGTTTTTTTTTCGGTGCAACAACAGTTAAACCTAAAAATAATTAGAACCAAAAAACATAAAAGACTGGTATGTTTGCAATGATATTCAATTTCTGTAATAGTGTTACTATTACTAGAGCGAATAATAAAAATTTAATGCTATTGTTGATATCAATTATTGACTTATTCATTTTATTACATGATTCTTCTTCTTCATCAGTATTCATACTATCAGCATCGCTTTCTATATCTTTATCATCAACCGACGAATCTGTTTCACTATTTGAACTTGTGCTGCTTTCATCAGAACTCTCATCGTCGGAAATATTGCTGTCTATGTCGTTTGTAGTATGATCTTCTTCAACTTCTTCATTCAAAACTGTAAATATTTATGATAATGGGTATGCATATTTCGTTCCTCAATAGTAATGCAATGAACACTATAATATGTTAAATATGTATTAAATAATTTTACTTCAAATACATACATTCATAGTAATCAACGTTCCCTCGAATTATCGACGCAGAGGCAAGAATTAATGTTTTATAATTAGGATTAGGTGTCTGCCAATGCTCCCAATAATCGATTAGTAATTTTTGTTTTTCTTTTTCCCATTTTGATTGTTTAAGTTTTGTAAATTTTACTTTATTTTGGAGAATGTGGAGATGGTATTTCGAGATGACTTCCAATAATCTTTCTGTAAATTTATATATATAATAAGCATTTAGAATGTAAGTATATTTAAGTGTTCAAATTTGAATTGATACTTACTTACGAAAACTCGTGGAGAAGGATTTTTGGCAATTCGTCTGTTCAACTGACGATGATACGACTCGAGTATATTGTTCGTCTTAACACTCTCTTGAAAACAACAATACTCTTTTGGTATCCATCATTTGTACCAATATCGATTCACATAATTAAGAAACTGGTCAAACTTTGTGAACAATTTTTTAACTTTTACATCATTTCCTGTGTAATTTTTTTTATATTTTTCAACGTTTTCTTTAATGAATTCGAATCCTCTTTCCATGTAATCTTCCGGTACAATAGGAAGCGACATTATTTGCTCGAAGGCAGATTTAAATTTACATTTAACATTGATTTCATCATCCTGAAGAATTTAATATGTAATTAGAATTATTGTTTTACATGGAAAAATGTGTATATATGTACAGAACAAATATCTATTGGTGAGATATTGATACCGTATAACTTTCAATACATTGCAAGCCCTATGAAAAAATTCTACGTTGGCTCCTGCGTACGATTTTTTTATAGGGAGCTTATTACTTGCAGCAAATAAATGATAACGTAGTTGATTTGTGAGTTTAATTATGATATCTAACAGCCGAAAAAGGATATGACACATTATACACAAAGGTGCTTTAATTGTTACCTATGAAGGTTCTTTGCTTCTTAATATTGAAAAGTTACACGTTACAACATGCGATTTTACAATTTTTTTTTAATGTTACCTCGTCAGTTTTTACAGTTTTGTATAAAATTTGAGTTATACCCAATTTTTTTCCTTTTTTGAAGATACTCTAAACGAAGAAAAATATAGTATTAGACTTTACAATAAATAAAGGAAAGGAAGCATAGAAGACTATTCAAGTAGAAAAAGTGCTGTGACGTTGAAATAAGTTACTATAAATATACCAATTTTTATTATAAATATACCCATTATTTCTATAAATAGATATATTGTACTATATTCTGATAAATTTTTATTATAAAATTGTAGCTCTTCTTTTACTTTTAGTTTGCAAAATTAAAAATATAGTGTATAAAGTTCATTATATCGATGCATTTTACAAAAAAACAGGCTGCTTCAAATTATTCTAGAAGAACTGTACGTTTGTATTAACACAAACGGTTTTTACCAATAATTTGAAATGGTCGGTTTATCTTAAGAGGCATTGATATATGCATTGATATATGGGACATCCCACTTTAAAACCACCGTAAAAAAAATTATAATGATTATCAGAAAAATTTACACACATAATTTTATTCATATAAGGAACAAATTTCTAAATTTTAAAGAGAATCAGAGGCATCATTCATGGGAGAAATTTAATTTCAAAATTTAATAAAAAATATTATTAATGAAACTATAATTCTGTACAAAGATTATATCTTTCTGACAATTTTTTTAACTTCTATAATTTATAATTTAAACAATCAACAAATATCTCATATTTCAATATATAAATCAAAAAATGTATAAAAATTGACTTCATCCAAAATGTCCAAAAAGGTGTTTTCAATATTGCAACATAAAATAATATGGAATTATCAAGTTTCGTCATCATTTGAACAATAATTTTTTTCCGGTTCGTTTTGTCATGGAAAACGTCAATTGTATATTGGTAACGTATATTAGTAAGTCCATGTTTGGGGACTTTTGCATCAATGGAAGACTAATACATACACGGAGAAAAATAAAAGATAAAAAAAATGAAAGATAAAAAATTTCTCTGAATATACTAAATTTTCCATCAAAACTTAGATTTTTTACAATAAATTTTGAATTTTTACCATAAATTGTTCTATATTTCTACATAGTTGTCCTTATAATTCTGCGTTCTAGAATTTATGGAAAAATTTACCTTTTATTTTTCTTCGTGTATATATTAATAGAATGTACATAATTAGGATATCATTTTTCATTTATTTATTTTTTATAAGACACTAAACAGTCATGAAGAAAATTATAATCATTGTGGAAGTGATTCATGATCGTAATTCATGCAATAAACAATGAGTCTTGGTACCTGACAGTAATGGAAGAAGCATTTCATTTTTTGCATGCCTGGATAAATCTCACAAGCAGCGTCTCCAATTGCACTCTCAAAATCTGTCATAATTTTTTTAAATACGACATGGTCACCAATAACTTCTTTGAAAAATGTAAATGCTTTTTTATAATGCTTTTTGGATTTTCGTTTCATAAGAAAGAACATTAAAGGTACGACCTGCATATACAAAATCTTTAATAAATAGTGAATAATTTATACATCATTGTTAATAAATGTAAAATTCGAAGTTTACATTATAATTTTGTAAGAAATGATATTTATTTTTGATCTGTTAAACATTTCTTTGTAATCTGCATTTAGAATATTTCGTAATTTATATTACGTAATTATGAATTAATTATAAGATAATGTAAACGTTATTAGTGATGAAATAAATGATTGTGGTCATTTGATGAGTTTCATAATGGTTTTGTGATATTTTGTGCAATTATCCGGCATAATAATAGATTTGGAAAAATTGTAATGTCAAAAAAAATTGCATAACGGATTATTTTACTACGCCCGACATAAATGACTTAAAAAATAATATTTCTTACTAAAAATTTAACAGGTAAACTTCCATTTCATTTATTAACTTTAGTTTGTAAATGTAAATTCAATTAAAGTTAATTACTTGTTTGCGATGTACTGTCATAAGCGTCAAAAATTGTTTTTTTCTTGAACGCTTTGGAAATAATTGTTTGGGTATGACTTTAAAAGTTGCATCTGCATGAAGTATTTCTGGTTCAAAATCTTCAGCTTCAACTACTTCGTTAATTAACTCCTGACAAAACATCGCTACAATGCTATCGGAATCACCCAGTTTTAACAGTTTGCTTTTCAGTGTACCTCTATTGTATGTAAACTGATTTTCCTCCATTTCTGTTCCAAATTCTTCAAGGTTTTTACTTTTCCGAATCATCAGTCCAAAACGCAACCATCGATTTAAAGAAGAACGTATTGATTCCAAAGGAACACGTTCAGCAGCTTCTTTAAATCTATGTTTTTCATAAAAGAATAAAAAAATACATAACGAATAAATTAATGTGCATAAATGTTACGTAAACGGATGTTACATATTTCATGATATTTTATTCGGCAAATAATGTTTAATATTTTCTAATTATGCATTAAAATATAAGCTAAGTAAATGTCTCTAAAATTTGTTTGAACAATTAAAACAATTTATTCCTTCAAGAAGTAAGTAAATTATCACATTTGTATTTTATAACGTTTTGATTTGAAAAACATTGAAATAGATCTTCGAATTATATATAAGAGTCTGCATGTTTTTTTTTGTATTTTTATACAATATTTATAAATCACGTCTTAATTTTTTTTTATAATTGAATACAGTTTTAGTATAAACAAATTGGAAATATTGAAATTAAATACTTTGTGTAAACATTCGTGCAACATTATCGAAATAGAACAAATCCTAGTTTCATTAATATCATTTGCTTACTCTTCACGTTGCGCTGCTTCGAAATGAATTTCCTCAGGCGTTTTTATTGAATGTGTACATGAATGTAACAAATAATTTCTAAATCGCAGATCATTGTAATTATTTTCATTGTAGCAATAAGGAGTATGCTCATTCTTTTCATTGAGATATATGTTTCCATTTATTATCTTTGCTCTGACTGGACATTTATAAATTTCTGTTGCTTGACAACATTCTAAATACCTGAAGAATAATACAAGACAAAGTTCAATCTTTGTAATTTCAGTGTACTATGATAATAATTAATATAATTTAAACAAAATCGTCGGACAACTAATGCCTGGCATTACGTCACTAACAAATATAACACATTATTTAATCCTTTCAGTGGCATGCAGAAAAGAAATTTAAGAAAAATTTTGCTAAAATTGTTATTAAATTAAAAAAAAATATTAAATATTAAATATTCACATTAAATTGGAGTTAAATTTCTTAATTTTTTTTTCCTACTGGCTTAAAATTAATTATTTACTTACGTAACCCATTGTTTAGTAGTTTTATTAAACTTTGTTCCTTTCTTGTGAAAAATAATTTTCTCGTGTATAATTTTCTCTTGAATATCATACAGAGATTTTATCTTCTTTTTTTCTTTTTTTGACGATTTTACACTTTTAAAAGGATTCATTTCACTATTTATTAATCACGCACTATAAAATTATTTTGTTTGTTAAAAAAAGAATAATAAAAACTAATAAAAAAACGAAAAACAAATTTTCGCAGATAATTAAAACTTAATATTTTATTTTAACAAATGAAAATTATGTTAAATGTACTAATGGTAACTAATTTCGCATTTGTCTAACTTCAGTTGTTTTGATTTCATTCCTGTCGTGACTTTTAAAGAGGTTGTAAAACTTTATAAAAATTTGTATTCCGCAAATGTACTTAGTTTATAACGCATTGTTTTTGTATTAATAGTTTTTATTAAAAATTAGTGAAAACTATTCCAGCCATATGTATTTGTAATAAGGTTTAAGATTTGTAATAAGGTTTAAAAATTTGCAAAAGATTTTTAAATAAAATATTTATTTATTACTAATATCATGAAGTTAATATAATTCGATTTATATTTATATTTTATTAATAATATGACACGTTTCAACAGAGGAAAGAAGTGCAAACAGTTGACTTGTTTGGAGTTCGAAATAAAAGGAAAATGACGGAGGTATTTGCGTTATTTTAAATGTAATATTAATGCAAAAGAAAAAATTCTGAACACATTGTAGAGAAGTTTTCAGATTATAAAAGTTCGTAGTAAAATCATTTTTTAGTAATGAAGTAAACTCAAAAAAAATTTTCATTAAATTAAAAGTCATATTTCTTCGCATACGGAATGTTCAATAAATATTCTGGCTTTTCATAATTTATTTAATTTATTAATATAAAATTCCACGCAGGAAAACGTTTTGTTAAATCAATGAAACAAATTTTATAAATTTCAGTTTCATTCAATTGAAATAAAAAATTAATTAAACTTGGAAAAATATTTTCTCAAATGAAAACTCTAATTAACTAATTATCTAAATATGTGAAAATTTTCTTTTTTCCTAATAATTATTTTTCAAACATAATGTTCTGTTGATTATATCCATGAATATTTATCAATTAAAATAATGAAAATCAACTAATATGAAATCTGTATACTTCTGAATGTAAAGTTTTTGAATTAAGTTTTTTATCTATATGTGTAAATATGAAGTTTACATTTTATCATATTTTTGTAGCAAATAAAAAAGTAGTGTGAAAAATTCAAGAAGAAAGAAGACTCGTTATTGTTTATAAAAATGTTAGATATAAACTATCCTTCAGAAGAAAAACTACCTGTAGATGAGTTTATTAAAACAGTTTGGCCTAAAACTAAAATGAACAGTAACGAGAAAAAAGTGGGAAGAATTCCGTTACCAATTCAAAAATAATTCATTTCGAAAACAATTATTTACTGAGGCACGTATTTTTCATTTACATAACGCGGGCGGTCTCAAAGGTAGCATAAGCTCTCATTTTTATTCAGCTATTGATAGTCTTCAAAATCAGTGACAATAAATTATAATAAAATATAACATATTGTTACCGAAGAAACACTCTTATATGCCTACATTTATGAAATTGATTTTTGTCGCGTAAGATCAATTCAACATTAGTAGACTTTAACAATTCTTTCAAATACTATCAAAATTAGCATTAATAATGTTTTTATATTTAATAAGAATTAATTGTAAGTAACAGTAAACAGCTGCAGATTCGAGCGTATGAATAATTATATACTATGATATGTTTAAATAATACTGCATGTTGTTTAATTGGTGACATCAGTGACATTTTTTATATAAAATTAAGTCATACTTAAAAATCCTATGCTACCTTTGAGGTACGTCAGATGCATTACAATATTAATAATTTCATTGTGCTCATTTCCACGATCATGCACAAAAAGTTTTTATTTGTTCTTAAAAAATCACCATGATACATGATAGTATAAAATAAATTATTCAGAACGTAATGTAATGAAGAAATGTTAATTTTATAGATTCAACAGCGAGAAAAGAAATGTTTGGTATGTTATATTCAATATTATTGAAAATTTAAAAGAAAATAAAAGGAATCAAATGAAAATGTTCATTTCTTTGCAGACAGAATTTTCGGAATTCTTAATTGTCATTAAGGAAATGGCAAAAAGAAATGACAAAGTCAAAAATTTATATACGGAATTAAATGCTACTGCAGATATGGAAAATCGTTTTAACATTTTCAAAAATTTTTTGAATAATGAAACCGAAGGAAATAGAGATGAACAAAACTTGAAATTTTTAATTTCATGTGCAGAGAATTACTCCTCTGAAGGTAATGTGTTTTAAAAATAATAAATTTATTTGAAATGAATGTATTATTGAAATGCAAAAGAATAAACAAGTAGAAAAGAAACATTACATTATTTCGCAATATGCGATTTCTGGAAAGTGTAGAACCATATAAATTACAATATGAAATAATTAAAAATGTCAAGTTTTCAGTTGATATAACGCTTTTGTTAAATGTTAGACAATATTAATCCAAGGATCATACACTTCATCTAATGAAATAATTGGATACTGTGATACATTAATTCTTCAAAATATTACATTAGATAACAAAACACGATAACAATAAATTAATAATGAACAATGTAATCTTCTCTTTCTTATTTGTTTTTTCAAGTTTTCGGTAATATCAGCAATAACAATTATCTATAGTTCTCATAAAAAAATTATTAATAAAAAAAATCACGTGCATGACAGGATGTCATTGTTAATCATTCTTCTTTGGAAATGCAATAACTGAAATGTATCACTTATCAATAAAATAAACACTTAATGTGATATTCTAAAAATTATAGAAACAATTTTTATTGCCAACAATTTTTTCTTTTTCCAATTATTATTTTTAGTAGTAAATGATGTTGTGGAACATCAAAATCTTATCAACGCTTCCGGTAAAGATTTAATGCAGGCTGACAATGATCCCGTAAATGATGCTCATACACTGCAAAAACAAGTGTTTCATCTGTATCATTTTTAAAACGTTTATAAATGTTTCCCATGTTAAATAGTTAGGTTAAAAATTGAAACACATATAAACGTTTTAAAAATGCTACAAAAACGTTTTAAAATGAAACACTTGTTTTTGCAGTGATAATCGGAATACTAATGAAAAAGAAGAATCAGGTAATAGAATTAATAAATCAATGAGTGATATCAATGGTGTCAAAAAAAATTACATAATTAAATTCGTTATCAGTAAAACTACCAGAAGAATCAAAGATCAATGCAACCATAACAGTTCTTTATGTGTTTTTGATTCTAATCATTTTTAGTTGTAAATGTTGTTGCGAAAGAGCAACATGCTACTACCACTTCCGGTAATGATTTAATGCAGGATAACAACGATCCTATAAGAGTTGCTCATCATCAGAATAATGAAGAAGAATCAGGTATTGAAAGGAATAAATTAATGAGTGATATTAATGTTATCATAAATCATTACAACCATAACAGTTCTTCATATGTTTTGGTTTTAATTATTTTTAGTTATAAATGATTTTGCGGAACAGCAACATGCTACTACCACTTCCGGTAATGATTTAGTAAAGGGTAACAATGATCTTATAGGCGATGCACATCATCAGAATACTGATGAAAAAGAAGAATCAGGTATCAAAATTAACAAACCAAAGAATTCCATAAATATTATCAAAAATAAATATATAATTAGCTTTATTAACAGTAAAATTACTACAAGAATCGAATATCATTGCAAACATAAGTCTTTTATGATTTTTGATTCTGATTGTTTTCAGTTGTAAATATTGTTGCGGAAGAGCAACATGCTTCCGGTAATATTTTAATGCAGACTGACAATGATACTTCCAATAATGTTGATCTTCCGAGCCCCTGTGAAAAAGAAGCAGGTAATATCCTTAAAAAATCGATGAGTGATATTGAAATTGACATAAAATTTTTATATTTGTGGCTCTTGTAACATTTCAACTTTTGTAAGAATCAATAGTTCTTTGAAAACATAATGAATTTTGCATCTGATTTTTCGTTATTATTATTTTTAGATTTAAATGTTACGGAAGAGCAAAATGATGAAAAGGTGGAAGTTGAAAGAAGAGAGAACCAGGAAGAAAATGTGAACCCTAAAAAAAAAGAAAATTCGACTATCGTAAGTGGAGCCCTTGTTTTACTTCATTTATTACTTATGATGAACTATATGTAATAATAAATAACTTACTTTATAGTGAGCTGGAAAAGCTGTTCAGTGAAGCAGATAATTATAACACTTCAACTTACTGGAAATGTACCAATGCATACTCCAGAAGAAACACCAAGTAATTAATCATAATATATCTTTTGTTTAATTTTTAATTTTATTTTGTATAAACGATGAAAAAGTTTATTATTGTAATGCAAAATCATTGAACAAAATTGAATAAAAATTGATTTGAAAATTAATAATATGAAACAAAAAATTGTTGTACATTATTTCCTTTTATACCGAACTTATTGAGATGAAATTTAGCTGAGAAACTTACTAACCATCCTTATATTTCTTTACAATTTTGAAAGAATATTTCGAATAAGGTAAATATCCCAATGGAGGACTGTCTGTTATTGGGTACCAAATTTCTTCTTTTTAATAAAATATATGAAAATAATTACTCAAAATCTTTTATGCATGTTTGGTCATTAAGCAATTTTAAATATTCGTTGTAATTTTAAAGATATAGAGGAAGAGCATGTAATTTGAACCATCCAAAGTTGACGCATCCCCATTGAGATATCATGCTGGTGAGTTTATTTCAGTGATCCAAATTGCACGCTTTTCCCCTAAAATGGATAATGAAACAAATATTTAGAAAAATAAATGATCACAGTCTGGGACATTCAGCAGGGTTATGTTGAACATCCACTGGGACATTTACCGTACTTCAATCAATTTTTAAACGCCTTATAAACACAACAATTGAAGTATCATAATTCCAGTTAAAATTATGTCCAAAAAGTGTTTCGTTTTAATGTTAATTTTGAGTTTGTTTTGTCAGTTTTTTTATCAAATTTGAGTTTGCAAAATTTTCTGGTTCGTTCTGTCAACATTTATAACTATTTCTTGTTCTCTAATGTTTGATTCGTTTTGTCAGTTTTATTAGCAATTTTTTGTTTACCAAACTTGTGGTTAGAATTTGTAATTGTTAATGCACAAAAACATAATGTTATTTTAATTTAAAAAAACATTTCCCACTATGTAATAAAGGTGTACATGAACTTTATGGTATTTGCAAATTTATCGTTTACAAATTTTGCAAATCCCTCAGCGGATGTACAATATTTTTGGCACAAGTATTCCGGCATGTTGCTGTTTTTGCTGACAATATCATTTTACATTGTGAAATTTATAATCTAATAATGTTTGCATCGTAAGTAATTGTGCTTTGCTGAAATTTTGCAAATCCCTCAGCGGATGTACAATATTTTTGGCACAAGTCCTTTGGAATATTGTTATTTTTGCTGAAAATATCATTTGCCACTTTGGATTTTATAATCCAATAATGTTTGCATCGTTAGTTATTCTGCTTTGATGAAATCTTGAAAATCCCTCTGAGAATTAGCAAATGTTAATGCAAAAAACATATTTAAGAATGTTATTTGAACTTAAAAAAACATTTATTACCGTGGAATAAAGTTTTTCGCCATCTTCATGTATTTGCAAATGTATCGTTCACGAATTTTGCAAATCCCTCAACGGATTTGGAAAGATGTTTGCAAAAATACATTGGAACATTAGTCATTTTATTGAAAATATTAATTTCCATTGTGGAATTGTAGGTTAGGAAAACTGTTTTCCACATTTCTTCATTCTTGGAAATTTGCAATTCCGTCTTGTAATTTTTAAACATTTTTATAGAATATGATTGTATTGTCATTATTTTGTTATGTACATCCACCCCATTCGTGGAAATAAGATTTACATATACTTAGAAGTATTGGCAAATTGATTCTTCAAGAGGTTTGCAAATCCCTCAGCAGATTTGCAAAAATGTTTGTTAAAATACATTTGTATAGTAATATTTTTGTGGGAAATATTAATTTCAACTGTGGAATTTTATGTTAGGCGAACTTTAACTAACATGTTTGTTCACTCTTGAAAATTTTCAATTCCCTCGCAAAAATTGCACATAATTTTGCATAAAAATGTTTTTAGTGTATCGATTTAGCGGAATATATCAACTCCCTTCGTGGAAATAAGATTTACATGTACTTAGAATTATTAGCAAATCGATCCTTCAAGAATATTGCAAATCCCTCAGCAGATTTACAAAGATGTTTGTAGAAAAATGTTTCCAGTACATCGATTTAGCGGAATATTTCGATCCCCTTCATGGAAATAAAATTTAAATGTACTTAGAATTATTGGCAAATCTATTCTTCAAAAGTTGTGCAAATCCCTCCGCAGATTTGCAAAGATGTTTGCAGAAATACATTTCTATATCAGTATTTCTGTTGAAAATAATAATTTCGGCTGTGGAATTTTATGTTAGGCAAACTTTGTTCCACATTTGTTCATTCTTGGCAATTTGCAATTCCCTCGTGGAATTTGCACATACTTTTGCACAATAATGTTTTTAATGTATCGATTTATCTGAATATATCAATCCCCTTTGTGGAAATAAGATTAACATATACTTAGAATTATTGACAAATCGGTCCTTGAAAAATATTGCAAATCCCTCAGCTGATTTGGAAAGACGTATGCAGAAAAACCTTTGTACATCTATATTTCAGTTTAAAATGTTAATTTCCACTGTGGAATTTTATGTTAGCCCACAATTTGCTACAATAGGGTTAGTTTTATAAGTTTTGTTTGTAATTTTGCGTTTGCCAAACTAAAGTTAGTTTTGTCAGTTTTTCGTTCAATTTTGTGTTTACCAAACTAGGATTAGTTTTGTCAGTTTTGCTTGCAATTTTAGATTTGCCGAAGTAGGATTATTTTTGCAATTTTGTTTTTGTCAACCTCGGGTGAGTTTTGTCAGTTTTTTTGCAATTTTGGATTTGCCAAACTCGGTTGAGTATTGTCAGTTTGTTAGCAATTCTGGGTTTGCCAAACTCGGGTAAGTTTCGTCAGTTTTGTTTGCAATTTTGTATTAGTCAAACTCGGTTTAGATTTGTCGGTTTTGTTTGCAATTTTGGGTTTGCCAACCTCGGGTTAGTTTAGTCAGTTTTATTTGCAATTTTGGGTTTGCCAAACTCGGGTGAATTTTGTCAGTTTTTTTGCAATTATGGATTTGCCAAACTCGAGAGAGTTTTGTCAGTTTTGTTTGCAATTTTTGGTTTGCCGAAATCGGGTAAATTTCGTCAGTTTTGTTTGCAATTTTGGGTTAGTCAAACTCTGGCCAATTTGCAATTCTTGCCAATTGCAATTTGCAATTTCCTCGCAGAATTTGCACATAATTTTGCATAAAAATGTTTTTAATGTATCGATTTAGCGGAATATATCAACTCCTTTCGTGGAAATAAGATTTACAATTACTTCGCATTATTAACAAATCGATTCTTCAAGAGGTTTGCAAATCCCTCAGCAGATTTGCAAAGATGTTTGCAGAAAAACCTTTCTACAATAATATTTTTGTTGAAAATATTAATTTCCACTGTGGAATTTTATGTAAGGCAAATTTTGTTCCACATATTTCTCCATTTTTGAAAATTTACAATTCCCTCTTGTAATTCGTCAATAATATGGCATAAAAATGGTTGTATTGTCATTATTTTGCTATATATATCCACCCCCTTCGTGGAAATAAGATTTACACATACTTAGAATTATTTGAAAATCGATTCTTCAAAAGGTTTGCAAATCTCTCAGCAAATTTGCAAAGATGTTTGCCAAAATACATTTGTAAATTAATAGTTTTGTTGGAAATATTAATTTCCACTGTGGAATTCAATTTTAGGAAAACTTTGTTCCACATTTTTTCATTCTTGGAAATTTGCAATTCCCTCTTGTAATTTAAAAAAATTTTTATAGAAATATCATTGATGTATAACAATTGAGAGAAACGTATCATCCCCGTTTGTGAAAGTAAGATGTACAAATACTTACAATTATTGGTAAATGCATCTTTAAGGAATTTTGCGAATCCCTCAGCGAATTTGCAACTATTTTTGCACAAAATATATTATATATTGTTATTTAAGTAGATAAAGAACTTTCCCATTGTGGAATTTATAATTATATAAATTTTGCTTAATTTTGCATATCCCTCAGCGAATTTGCAACTATTATTGCACAAAGTATATTAATTATTCTTATTTCAGTACATAAAGAACTTTTCCAATGTGGAATTCATAATTATATAAATTTTGCGTAATTTTGCGAATCCCTCAGCGAATTTGCAACTATTTTTGCACAAAATATATTATATATTGTTATTTAAGTAGATAAAGAACTTTCCCATTGTGGAATTTATAATTATATAAATTTTGCTTAATTTTG
>JABFQA010001351.1:0-14076 GCA_022817065.1 Probaryconus sp. ZL-2020 | reverse complement strand
TTATACAGATTTTGGTATCAAATGAAAGAAATTTCGACACAATTTGCTTTAGTCTGGAGGATATTATCAATTAAAAGTTTATCTTTCAAGTTGAAATTACATACCTTGGGTCATTCCACTAGAGAGGACGAGAATTTCCAATGACATTTCTATAAAAAGAGATCACTGAACTTTAAAATTTTGGAAAATGAAAGTAATAATTAAAAGTCGCAAAGATTAGTTCAAATGAAAATTACAGTAATCGAGAAATGCAAAGTTTTAAAATTTGAATGAAGGTTAATAATACGAAATTAAGAAAGAATTAGTACATGCGGTGCTAATGAATTCAAGAAATATGACTGAACATTGTGAAGTTAAGAATTGATTTGAGCCAAAATGAAATTTAAGCATTTATTACTTGTGCGTTGAGTCATTATAGTATAACGAAGAGCGAGTGAGATGCATTGCATCTTCGTGTTTTGTTCAACTTACTCGGAGATGGACACGCGTACTCTGTTCGCAGAATAAAGTATTCGATAAATTCAATATTTAGTTTATGCATCCGGCAGTGTAATGTTACGATCAAGGGTTTTGTAGAATTTGGTGTTTATTATTTATTCATCATTTATTTAAAAAGCCTGCGACGAATTTCCAGTTTTTTCTATAAACAAAATTATGAATTTTTTTTACAGGAAGAAATAAAAAATTGCAATAGCAATTTTTTGTTAATTTGTGTTTTTATTGTTAAAAAATGTGTAATACAGTTTGTCACAGCAAATAAGATGATTTTCCCTTGCATTATAATATAAAGTTTATTGAATGTTGTATTTTCGAGTGTAATGGTCGAAAACAAAATTCACCGTTATTAGTTTTAGCCTAGTCCTTTTTCCCCTTTCTTTCTTGCTCTCTCTCGTTCACTATATCTTTCTCTCTGTGTCTTTCACTTGCTCTCGGACTTGGTCAAACAATATTTCAATCTCTCTCTCTCTCTCCCTCTCTCTCTCTCTCTCTCATTCTTCCAAGCATTCCTTCACTTTTACTCTTACCTTTTACGGTACACTAATTTCGTTATTTGAATTTATGATTCGGTACTTCTCAAACAAGTTATGTACAACGACGATCTCGAAGCTGTTCCATCCTAAATGCCTACTTGGCCATACTTTTTTTCTTCTCGCGCGAACAACATAGTCTTGTAAAAAACTTTATCAAAAAAGATTACATTCTAAAATAAACATCATTTGCTCTTTGCAATTTTGTGGTACAACGAGTCATTCGTAGAGATTTTACCAATGAAATTTAAAAAGGTTCATTTCAATTTATTTATAACGAATTAAATAATTTAAAAGAACCTAAACAAATTTGCGACAGTAAAAACTCTATCAATGACCGTTGCTAATAATTTTTTTGGTAAAACATCAAATATGTCCGACACGAATTTTTGTTCCCCATATTTGTCATTTCGCCACTAACTGAATTTTCCCATTCAAACCGTTGAAATCTCGGTCGATTTGTTCTAAACTTGTAGTAGAAAAAACTATAAACGTTTAATACAAGATATCGTAAATCGTATAATCCGTGTGTAAGAAAGTCATACCGAATCTGTTCCTCTTTCATTCATAACTTAATTGCGATTCATTTAAATTGCAAAAGTCTTTGTGTTAGAGCCACTGTGTGCTTTAATTTCCGGTCGTCACGCGACGCCTTCCGGCGTGACTTTCAATTCCGGAAGGCCAGCGAGGGCCGATTTTCAAGTCGATTTGTTTAATCGATTTCTCCCTCCCTTTTCGTTGAAAGAAGAACGCTGAATCCCTCTCAGAAGAGTAAGGAAATTAGATTTTTGACTAATCGAAAATATGGGGCGCAGCGTACGTTCGGCTCGATTGGTCGAAAACCTTATTTTCCTTGTGTCCGTGTTCTCCCCGGCAGCCCATCGTATATTACTTTCTTGACACATCGAGTTGCTGATAATCTTACTTCTATCACAGCATGCGAATGTAGATGAGACATTTTTTTCTTCGTAGAAAATGTCTTGTGTTCAATTTTTTTTTTTACAATGAGAAACTTAAACGAAATGAACAATTGAGGATCTTTTGTACGGGCTTTCCATTAAAAAAAAAAAAAAAACAAAAAAAAAACAATTGTGAAACGTTTTTATGTATTCAATTTACATGCGAGTGTATTTTATGTATTGTGATTTATTCAAATAGTCATTAATTTAATATATATCATTCTGACCATTCAAATTTCACCTGGAAAATGATTTTAGTCGAATAAGAATCGCTAACTTTAGTTAATAACAAGAAAATGCCGTCTCCAATAATCTTGAATAAAAATGCATAACTACATTTAACTCTATTCTCGTTTGTTCATTATTTCCATTTCAATCTGCGAGTTAATAATTCAATACTGTTTGTATTGTGTTTAAAGAACGATTTCGCTCCTTACTTATCGTACAAGAAGAAGAGAGCTGACGAAGTATCAAGCATATTATATTCCAGGAGTGTCGCGCGAACGACAGAATCGTCAATTATGATGCGCAGGAGGAAGAGCTCAAACGGCTTTGTTATTCTCAGAAGTATCGTCAACGCAATGAAAAGATTCTTCGGAATATATATATATATATATTCTTCCCGAATTGACCGGCAGATCTAAATTCACCCTCCGTTGTTTCTCTCTCGTCTCTTTGTACTTTGTCCTCACTTCATAGCATCGTAAGATCGAAGAAAATGAGAGAAAAGCGCACGAGAGAACGCGAGCTAGCTTCGTCCTTTTCCACCTTACGAGTACGAGGTTACGACCGAGGGGGGTTTCCTAGCAACCCATCAAACTGCCGGAGGGTTGCCATCAGTGACGTAACTATCTATCAGGGAGCCTTACCGAACACCAAAATTTCAAACAAAATTACGCTCAAATTTTATTACCAATATTTTATCGGCTACAGTTTTGGTCGGTTGGATTCATTTCGGAACTTTTATGTTATTTTCATAATTCGCATAATCATTTTTTATGATGTATCGTTTCAGATTATACTGCTTACATTTCATATAAAATGACACGTAAAGTATGTAAAAATTGTAATTTTACGAGTTTTACTCGTTGCACTGCAGTGGAAGTAATTTTTATTGCTGCACTTTTTACTACGCCGTGTGCGCAGAACCCCATTCTTCGCTTATGTGAATGTGGCCTTTCCCCCCTCCTTTTTTTTTTTTTTTTTACTTTTAACCTTTCCATTTTTAACGCCAACCAATTTCGTCACAGCACTTGGCTTTTTTGGGCGTCAAATTGTTGGAAGCAAATTATTATTCCAATTCCACAATTCTATGAGTATCGGCGACAATAATAATAATAATAGCAGATAATTCATAATAATGATTGAACAGAGATTCATCTGAGTTTGCTATATTCTCGTTTCGCTTCGTTTGACGGTATACATGATGTATGCATGTTACCCGAGAGGGTAAGACGAGTTTCTAAAGTGACGCATAAGCTGTAGAGTCGTTGTAAATTCAAAAAGCGTTTTGTTAATATACGAGCTGGAAATACATTTCGGCGCAATCGTAAAAAGCTTTGTTTGTGGCATTAAAAAGATCTACTTTTATTTAACAGCGTTAAACGCAAGAATATGATTGTCATGAATAATTCGCGGCCTTTGCATTAAAGTTTTGCATTTTCCGAGGCGTTGTTTACAGGTATATAAATATTTCCTTATGCGCGTTTACGTAAATTGTTATACGCCTAAGTGAAAGTTCAAAGAAAATCTTTACGTTAGAAAAATTACCACAATTTTCTCTCTTTAATAAAATGTAATGAATATAATCACACAAAATCGAATGTACAAATGTTTCTTTCATTTTTTTTTTTTTTTTGCAATTCCAAACATTTAAAACAACCAGCTGCATTTCTCGAACTATTTCTCGACTATTTCCATACTGATTTTTTCCACGCCAGTGCCAGATACATTGAACCCGCATTCCCAATCCGAAGTACAAGCTTCTTAAGTCGACTGTTCCCTCGACTGCGCAAAAGTGCGAACAAGACAAGCCGGATCACGGTATCCAACGGCATAAAAGCAAAGCGCGATAATCGGTTTGGGTCCGGAGCGGCGCAAAGAAGACTCTCCGGAGGTTAGTCGGCAGCAGCTAGTCTTTGCTCCGAGACTTAATTAGTGCGATTAACGTGAGAGGTGCCGAGCAATCCTTGTAACGCGGCACGCTCGTCTGCGAGGCGCACAAAGCAAGGGGCCAACTCCGGACAGTTAGACGAATGCAATAAAGCCAATTCTTAATTAACAACTTCGATGCAATAGACACAAATTTTCAACTCTGGATCAATGAAATCATATCAGCTCGGCTTTTTATTATCTCTCTTCTTTTTTTTTTTATTATCGCAGGAATTCGTTGGGATAAAATTGTCCGCGTGGATAATTTTGTCTAACTGCGAGGCCAGGGATCGAGAGTGGTTTTGAGACTGGACAAAACAGGAATGGGGAGGCGACGAATCGTACGGAGGCGAGCGAGTAATCCCTCGTCGTTTCTGTCGCTGCTCTTGCCATTCGAGGCGAATACCCTTACGCTCTCGCCGATGTCGTATCTCAACGAGATAGTCGTTAACCGTAGACGAGTTGCCCGCATTCACGTTGTTCATAAATTATAACGCGCAACGGAAATCGCGATCCAAACGTTCGAGGCTCGAGACCAGCGCTTACGACTATGGCTTAAAGCACAATTCCACGATTTTCACCAGTATTTATAATTTAAATGAAATTCTGGTAGTTTTCATTGTTGATTTTCAACGAATGATTTAGATAATTCACGAATCTTAAAAAATCTTCAAAAAGTTACTTTACTGAAGATCTCCAGAAATCAATCTTTAGATTTAATAAAAGATAATAAAATCACCAAGAGAAAGATACATTGAGAAAAATTTTAGTAAAACAAGGACGCAACTGAATTATTTCAGTTACTTCAACTGAAAATTCAATCATTTCAACTAATTTCATAGTTATTTGAACTGATTGATAGTTCAGTAACTGAAAAATCAGTTAAAGAAAGTGTTTAACTAAATTTTCAGTTATGACAACTAATCATTTTTCTCTCAGTGTAATTCATGAAACTGATTGGTTAACAATCATTTATGGAAATTCGTTACGAGAATCAACCCTCTCCTTTCGTCGAAGTCGGTTTCCCCAGGTCGCTTATAACCTATACTTATACGTAATGCACCGACAGATATGTGAATACATGGAAACAAAATAACTCGAGTTTAGAGACAGTGAAGCCTTATTCTTTTTTTTTTTTCTTTTGTAAATTACTCTTTCGTACGAAGAAATTCTTCGTGCGGAAAAAAAAACGATGAAAATATAAGACGATGCGAAGGTAAATCCAATGCAAATAGGCGTTCATTTTGCGGAGCAACGAGCTAATTAATACGAAGGGTTAATTATTTCACCGGTGCCGATAAATCTGGATTTAAGGATATTTTTAGTCGAGTAAAATGTCGTGATGGATCAATGAATTATTGCAACGGGTAATCAATTAGTTACGGGGACAAATCAATGATGTGTCGCGGTAAAATGTACGAGGTGAGCGGAAAATTGATTGGCAAAATGGCTCGTACCCAATGTTCTTTGAAAAGGATGACTGTGTACGGGTAAATAATTTCAACGATGAACTGCGAATTTATAATGCAGCAGCTTTATGTTCCCTTTTTAATGCACCATGTTAAATAATTCATTTCGTTTCGAACGATAAATATCATGTCGCTGGATATGATTGAAAACAGAAAATATATTGTCCACTAGTTTCACGAAATAATGAATCTAGCGAACGTACGCGTATGATTTCAAAGAGATTTTGTCAGAAATTTTATCACAATTTTCCAAAAACTCGTCCAAAGACGTGTTTATTTATGAAATTCATGCAAATGTTAATGAATGTAAAAATAAAAAAAAAAATTACACGTAATTCTTTTTCTCCATCTCTCTCCCTCGTTCTCTTGCACTTTATACGAGAGGTTTAGTTGGAAAATAATATTCCATCGTGAACTTTTCAAATTAAAGCCGACCATCGTTTGTATTATATGAAACGTATTTGTCGAGCTCTCTCGACACTAGTGTATCATTGTGTTCTTGTTACAGTGAAATCGATGATGTTGTCGGGAATATTCGGGATAAAATACAAGTAAAACATAAAAAAAAGTCATTTTTAAATTACACTTTAAAACAGTAAATATGATCAAATTTGTAAGTTTTTTAAATGATGCAAAAAATTGTTTCAACGATATAAATGAGAATAAAACATAAAAAAAAAAAAACATCTCGAACACGCCTTTTAGACTTTGGTGTTTTATTTCCTGAGTATAAGATACACGTACACGAGTGCACATGTAAATCCACACATGTAACAGAGTACCTTTTCACTCCGTAGGCTACAGAAATCTCGCAGCCTCCCCCTCGCCAACTTGGAAGCAAGTTTCGACCCTCGTTATAAATACTAATTGCCCTATACAAACGTCCGAAATGCATTTAACGTTCTCTTAACGCGCAATTCCCACTTTTACCCCATGCTCTTGGCTCTGTGCAAAAACGTGACGCTCGAAAACTCGATCACGATGACAGACACGAGTGCTCGAGATGTGAAAACAATTCACGGATTAACATATAACGAGTGCGGTCATTACGGGCCATTAGTAGGGGTGGCCTTTTTTTTTCTTTTTTTTTTTTAATTTCATCAGATGGCTGAAGATTTGCAAAGAGAAAAGACGAAAACCATTTCTTTTGTTAGATTGTTATTACTTAGTTTCTGATTTTGAATACATCTATTTATATATTACAGTGCGAATAAAAAAATGCCATTAAAGAATGTTGGTCGATTGTGAATGGATTTTCATTTATATCGTTTTTTTTTTTTTTTTCACTCAGTTATCACTTAAACTTGTGTTTTACATGCCACGTTATTTATTGTCATTATAAAAAAGTTAATTGAATATGTAAATAATAATTAAGTAATTTCATTGTGCAATTTAATCAAGTTTATTATTAAAACAGCAACATTTAACGTATGAAAATTGATACGTAGATTAATAATTATTTTATCAACATCCATTAATACACGATAATATTATCGTCATTTCATGTATTGAATTATCATAGCATTTAATCCCGTATAATTGCTAAATTAAATGCAAAAATGTATCATCATGGTTTATACATTTGTTAATAAATCTTGATATATTAAAATCAATATATCTTATAATGTATGATGTATAATATTTATTACACGTATATTAAATTATCATGACAGAATGGCTTGAAATAACTAAAAACCTGTCGTTCCATTAAAATAACTTGTACATATATATATATACCTGAATATTTTTGAAATTTTAATCGGCTATAAAAAGCTTGCCATTGACGTTCCATTTATGAAAATTCGAAGACCCGACTGCTCTTTAATCTCATGAAATATATCTTAACTCATGAATTTTTTGCCGTTGGCAACACCAGGCACGTTCATTTAAATGAACTACATCGTGTCATAAGGTAAAGAGACGCAAATCAATTTCTCGCAAACTCGACTCAAACGATACTATCATTTTTAATACTTTCATTAAATGCATTTAATATAATCGTGTATCAATAACAGATTGAATTTCAATTTTCTGTTGTTGTTACATTGCCTTTGCGTATCTTCACCTTTTGTTTAAGTTTACTACAACGTCTGCAGTCGTCAAAGCAATAGACAATTGAACGTGCTTGATGTCGAATAATAAAAACGCATGTACGGGAGAATGAAAGCTCGTTAAATGTCTGACACGACGATATGACGTGCGATGATGTTCGAAACCCTTTTACAGGTGTATTTACTATGTATCTTTATACTCTTTTTTATTTATTTTTTTTTTTTTTTATTGGATATGAAAAAGACCATCGAGGAAATTGATAAAAAGACAAATAACGAAACAATCAACGATAAATCATAATTATCGATAAGGAGATAAATTATGCACACATAGACAGAAGTAGGAAACAAATTCAATTAAAGCACTACACATTTTATTTGTATCGAATAAAATGTAAATTGCTATTCAATTTTCATGCCATTAAGGACACATTCAGAAGAACTGCGTGCTGTACCAAAGAGGGAAGAAGCTAAATCAGATAAAGTATCAGCACTTCCATATCTCTCAGCATTGGCAGCCAACAGAAATCAGAAAGAAAATTAAACAAAAAGCAGCTCGCTTTTCCGTCCATTAAGGAAATGCGTTTCTTTCCGTTTCCCGAGAACTTCAAAGTTACATTTTAATGAAAAAAATGGTCGTCTTCAAAAGCGGAACAGAATCAGGATACGTATGAAAACAGATTAAAATAAAAAGACAGAAAGTGGCAGAAAGTAATCTAAAAAAAAAAAAATAATAATAATAATAAGAAAAACACTGATATCAGAAAATGCATTCTCTTCTAAAAACTATGTAAATATATATCTGTGGATTACGTTAACAAATAAAATAAGGCCTTATCATAGCGATCGAGGGCAAATAATTAACTAACAGTGTCAGTTAATGTAACTGCTTCGATTTCTCCTGTAGCTCGAGAGAGTATCATTTTTCTCGATCGACGTCAAAGCTCGGAGGAATATGTTAGCGGCGGTCTGAGTAAGTCAGGTCGGGTATACGTTTCCGATATATCGTAAAAGAATTTACGAGCGCTTGGCAGCTCTTGAGAGGGACAGCCTCCGAAAAACCGGTTCTTGCACGAGAACGAATCGCGTTATGTCCGAAGGCAAGCGTCTCAGCCGCAGCTTGCTCGTTACGCTTCACCGTCCTTTGGCTCCTGTCCCTACTCTGTGAGTTCTCTGCCTTCCTAATTTTCTATTCCTCCATAAACCCTGAAACGCAGGACTACCCTTTTGCTAAATGTCCATATAAGATTTGCTAAAGGGTTAGCAGATTTTATTCTACTCAATATTATTATCATTATTATCATTATTATTATTATTATTAATTTGATTGTTATTTTCATTGTTATTATTCGTGTACAAAAAATTTCACAGAGAAAGATGAAAATGTGTTTTTTTTTTTTGGCTCTTAATAGATTGCCAAACTGTTCGTTGCAGAATTTCTAAGATAAGGTTTATTTACGAAGTTAGTTCGCTAGTGCAAAGATCGTAAGTAATGAGGGGATTAAATATGTATGGTATTAAGTAACAAGAGTGCTTGTTTTCTCGTAAGTGGTATAATTTGGCGGCGCTTAGTGTGTAAGATGACTAACTTGTGTTACATTTAACGGTTCTCGTTCTGTTATTCTGAGCGAATGCAATGCTTAAAAATAGTATTCAGTCTTACAAATTATTCTTTCAATGTTAGAGATACGTTCCTTTAAAATGTGCTTGAAGTTTTCATCGATTAATTCATCGAAAAATTTTTAAAGTGAAAAAACTTACGAGAAATCATTTCTAATGACCACCTTTAGATCTCTTGCTTTGTACATTTTTTAAGTTTTTTTGATTAATTAATCAATGCTTCAGACAGATCCTCTAAAGATGATTTCCTTTTAACTGAAAATCAATTTCAGTTACACTTATAATCCATTAACTTACTATGAAATTTCGTTATATCTAAAAGTTTATGAATAGTTTATTAATTATTAATAAATATGGAATTTATGTTAAATCACGTGTAATTAGTTAAATTACTTATTGGATACTTTTATTTCAATACCTTATAAATATTAACACAGATTCTTTACTTCAAGAAAAATTCTAAATATAAAAATTCAAGACGAAGATAGTCATAATCTATACACATGTATAATAAAAAGATAACATACAGTATTCTCGTAAAATATTTGTTTTAAATAAATCATTACGTTACTTCAATCTTAATGCGTTGGGAAATTATCTGAGTGTTAATTATACTTTTATATCAAGAAAATTCATTTTTAATTCTATTTAATTAAGCATAAAGAAATCTATTTAAACAATGTTCATTAAACATGACTATGTACATAGAATGCTATTTTAATATCTATTTTAATGTATGTGCGTACGATTGGTGTATGTTGCGGTCTGCGCGAAAAAAGGGGGACTCGACAAAGTCACGAAATAGGATCGAATGGAGAAGGAAAAAAGAAGAGGCGATCGAGAGAAAAGATCAAGAACGTAGTGAGAGTTGGAAAGATAGATGCAAAAAACGACCGCACCTACGAGCGTCATCCCCCAACGGCGTCGAAACGTGACGCGATTTCAAATAACGCAGTCTTTTTCGTCGCGATCCTTTAACCCCCTTCCACTATTCCAGACACTTTTTCCCCGTCACGTCTCGCCCCCGCCCCCTCCGGGCCCTTCCCTCCTCCGTTCGGTGCATCGACTTCCGTTCGCGGAATCAAACTTTTATCATATGAGAAAACATTCTCTCGTAACGACACAGTTTACGTGCAATAAGATTTAGTGGGCCCTTGCTTCTGCGTTACTCGAATGCTAATAATCGAATTGAGCAAGAGAGAGAGAGAGAGAGATATATATAAAGAGAAAGAGATACAAACAGAATTGTTGCTTATATTTTTTATACGACGAAGGATTTATTTTTATCGATCAGGAATTAATAATTTGATGCCGAGAAGATGAGAATTGTAATGATAAATACGAATGGGTGAGAGAATCTGTTGATGTAAAACTATTTGTAGACATTTCAAGAGACAGAGGTGAAGCATTTTTTATCATTTCCCGTAGTACAAGTTTTCTTGAGTTTCAGTATATGACGACAAGATGAATGGCGGTGCAAAATACCCACAGGTGGTGTGTTATCATGAAAAATTTCTTTCTATTATTTATCTTCCCTTTATTTTATTCGTCATGATATACTAAGAAATTGAACGTACGGATGTTATGGTTATCCAAAAGCCACGTAAAAGAGTCTAGCATTATTGTTTCAGGAAAAACTAGAAATGTAGACAAACAAAAAAAAAAAAAAAAACTGAAAAAAGATACAAGTAACGTAGTATGGTATTAATGGTCGACGCACATGCATGTACGTATAGAATAAGCTTTGCAAATGTCAGTTTGATGTGTAATCTACTACATACTGTAAGCGAGGGAAGTATTTCCTTCGCAGCAGCTGCCATTAAGTCAGAAGGAATGAGGTTATTCCATTGGCAACCCAACACAAGAGCATTCGAGGCGATCACCAGTTTACTTGAGATTCCTGATTGCTTTGTGGTTTGTAGCGCTCGCGATGCAACATCGCAAATGTATTAGATAGATTCGATAAACACTTGCTCGATTACAGTACCGCTGCTTGTATTGTAACGTGCTCCATTTTTTAGTTTTCGAATTTCATATTATGTTTTGCTAACATCAGAGGAAACAAAAAGAAAAAAAGACGTCTGCAGTTCGAACAAAAAATACTTGAGCGGAAACAATAATTGATAAGTTATTTAATAATATACACAAAAAGTGAATAAGTTAATCACTCCTATTTTTTTCGCTCATTATTATGCTTTCTGTTTTCTGAGGGGGACAAAAAGATTAAAAGATTTTGAGTAATCAACGTTATTTCTGAAGGAGCGAGAGAAATATCGCAGAGAAGAGTGAGACGCGCTGCTAAATGAACTTTTCAAACAAGTTTACGTTTTGTGTTAAAAGAACTTTGGACAAGTTTTGCCGTACAAGAGAAGAGTAAAGCACGCTTGCCTTTCAAAGTTTAAAAAGATGAAAGTGTTCGTTGCTACGAGGATCTTCATACCCTATGCATGTTATTTGTAAAATAAAATGAAAAGTATCCATAAGGCAATTTTTTTTTTTTTTTTTTCAGTCAAAATGAGAACCTTGAATATTTCGCTTAAAGAAACTCGATTACAAATTAAATATTTGTTTTTCCCACGTCGATCTTATTTTCGTGTTACCCTTATCAAAATTTATTTATTCACCGCTCGATTTAACACAACTTATTTCATTAATGACCATGTGTGTATGGTATTCATTGCAGATATTTATTTATAGTTTCATTCAACAAAAGTAAAGTGTAATTGAAAAATCAATAGAAAGAGATATAGAGAACTGAAAGTTAAATTACACGTAGAAAATACATTGATAAGTCATTAATGAAATTTATGTACGCTTTCATTTTTGTACATTCATGTACATAAGATTTATAATATATGATCAATGTAATTACATTTAATTAAAATGTTTACAAAATTTCAATTTACATGAAATTTAAATCAAATTCAAATGATACACATTAAAACGTGCAGAAATATGCATATAATTTAAGAAGCGAAATGTGTTGTATGTTAAACATAAATTGCATGAAATTCAGTTTCGTGATATCGATGTTATCGTACGAAAGGGATCATGAAATTGTTATTAAATACATAATTTTGATTTGCCGTTGAAAAAGGAAATATTTATAACGTCGTACGCGAGACCTATTTATTATTGCAATATTAAGTTAATCATTAAAACGGGAAATTGCGCAGGGTTGGCAAACCCCGGTTTTGTGGTCGACCATTTTACATCATCATTTTATTGATCTTTATAGATACACAGTAATTACGTATTCAGAGGGTTTGCTTATTCATATGTTTCGTTTCATAATATAGACATTGCAGAATTCATAAGCAATTAAAATAAATGTACTCATACGTACAATTTATTATTCAAACAAATAAAACTCCTACGTTTTATATTTTCATTCAATATGAATTGATAAAGAAAATCTGTCTGATAAAAATCCGTTTCAAAATTATTCATATTCAATCGGTAAACATTTCTCTTCGTAACTCGTGCATTTTAACTAATTACCTTAACATTTGGGATTTGTTAAAATTTGCAACGAACGATCCATCATGGAATATCTGTACGCAGCCATAAGCTCGATAACTGTAGATAAAGAGCTTACAATGCATCGCACAATAATAGGCTGAAATTTAACATCGCGAGTTTATTATGTCTATTTATTGTCGTTCTGTAATTACGCGAGGAATACAGCAAAACATAATCAACGAGTCGAAAGAAGCTCGGTAGAGAGTGGAACGACAATTACGATCGCTGTTATCGAGTACAATGTATCTACGAATTGATATGTCATTAATATCGATTACACGCCTAGCAGGGTTTGCTACGAACGAGGCCACGAACGCGACAGACACCGGAGCGCTGGGGGAGAAGAGGACGCCGATAGCATGATGGAAAAAGAGAGCATGAAATGTCGCAGTCATATCCCCCGGGAAGTTCGCAACTCGACGAGAAACATGTTCGACACGGTCTACCTATATAGTTCTCGTTCTCGCAGCGGACAGCTCTTTCAAAGATACGAACAATTTCGAATGATACAGAAACATATCGCGCTCTGTTGGCTCGCCTCTCTTCCTTCTGCTTTGTTTTTCATTTCACTCTGTCTTCGTTTCATTATTTTCATTTTTACAGCCAATTTTTTTTTCTCATTGATTTTCCTTTTTATATCCCTTTTTTTTCTGTTTTTGTTTTTTTTTTTTTTTTTTTTTTTTTTTTTTTTTTTTTTTTTGCTAAGATTAAAAGTATTGATTGTTCTTTAAACAGCGAAGTTATGACAACGTGAAAATTAACGACTGCTGCTTGTGAAAGACAGATTTTACACAGATAATAAATATGAAATTGTATATGCAGATTATGTAAAGGATTGTATAAAGAGAGAATGCTTGAAATACGTATATCTATATCTATAAAATATTTTATAAAAGAATCTCGTGAAATTTATGGTCATAAACTTATTTTCACTATAAAAAGTGAATTTCAAAAAGTCTGTTAAAACGAACTTTTACATATTTCAAAAGTTGTAAAAATGGGTTTACAGTGTTCCGAGTAAATTGATCCATATTTTGTTAAAAATATTCTTCTATCGGCAACATAAATCTCTAACACAATACAAAGCAAATAATTCAGAATAAAATATAGGATGATTTGAAAAAAAAAAAATTTTTCAATAGATATTTACAATAATATTACGAAATGAGGATATTTTTAGTTATTACAAACTTAATACTATTTCTAAAAATGTATTTTAAATACTATTTTTTTTTTTTCTGTTTGATGAAATGCATTTAAACTGGAAATAACTGCA